>JAQIXX010003178.1:0-20835 GCA_034700605.1 Willowsia nigromaculata
CAAATTCAAATGCATTATTACCTAATATCCTATAATTGTTTTTTCAAAAATTTCTACGGTAAAGTTGGCGTCATGGTTAGCCACTGGTGTTTACACAGTTTGCTACTATGTTACCTTTCAGCGTTACCTACTGTGGATTTTCGTTTTGTGTGTTACCTACTACATGAAAAATACATTATTTTGTTAGAAGCAGGAACTGTTTTTTAAAACGCTTTTGTGGGTAACGTCATAAGGTAACGTGGTATTCTTGATTCTGCACCACTGGCTTACCACGACCCTACTTTTCAACGGTACTTTAAAAAAATTTTGGATGAAGTGTCGGGAGAAATACAATGTCGATGTTAGTAGTTTGAAATTGGTAATCTAAGGCTTCGAAAAATATATTTGTCGTTTTCTCGTAAGACCGGTGACGCGACGAAAACCCGTAGGGCTCTAGTTTATGATATTGTCGTTTCACTTCTGGAAAATTCTTCGTTTCTTCCTCGTATACGTATCAGTTCAAAAAAGAATTAGGTACCTCCAACAAACAACACAGTCAAAACCTGAGATTTTTTTCTTAGATGTGGTTTTTGAAAGGAAAGGGGATGAAGCATCTTATGAAATTGTGTATTATATTATGAGCATATACATATTTAACACATGCCTACCTATGCTTCCTTCAGTTTTCCGTGTAAAAATGACGATGACGGTGGGGGTGGCTAGGCCATTCTCTGTTGCAGACAGACGAGGATGAACTAGTGAAAAGATGAGAATTGAAAAAAAAGGATGTTCGCTTGATGCTTTCAAGATGCAAGGTGTATTCATACGTTTTCTTCTAGCTTTTGGTAGGGTGAGGTAATAATGTAACACAATTTACACAATGTTATTATCAGTATATATGGAGAATACGTATTTAATAGAGAGAATGAATATCATGTTCATATGTTTGAGTAGAGGATGGTCGAATACATATACTGATGTTGGACGTGGGAGCCAAAAAGGCAAAGCAAATGTACATACTACGCTTTTTAAAAGCTTGTTGGTTCATTTTTTGGTTAGAAAAAAAATTAAACAAAAAATAGGTACTAAAAAGTGTAGTTGAGTGAAGTGGCTTGGTCGAAGATAAAGACTGACTATAAAAATGAAGGAAAGAGGATGGATGATGGAGCAAGTGAGTGCCTGAATAGCACTTGATATCACTTGACGAAGCATCTGTCTGTATTCAATGCTCATTTCTTAGCTTGTTACAATACGCTGCTGCCTGCATACCTTTTCTATACATATTACGTGCTTTAGTTTGGTGAAGGTGGCAGGATGTGGATTCTGCATAGATTATACAATTCACAGTTCGTCATAACGATGTTTTAAAAGTGGACTTGTATTTCTATAAAGAGACCTTAAATAGGTAATAATAAACACAAGTGGTACATAAATAATTTTCAATTTAGCGCACATCATTTGCTTTTCATGAATTGAAAGAATGTTCCACACTATTGTAATTGTTCAACATGTGTGGCGAAAACACCTTACATTAGACTGATGTTCGTATTAATATAAACTCCATTAAGAGTATTTAGGAATGTAATGCATATGTCTCGAGTATAAAACCGTTTTAATCATCCATGGTGTGTGGCGTCATTCTTGGAATTTACTTTGTCAGCTTGGAAAGAGCAAAGCTTCAGGAGGGCTTGTACTTTGCGTTAATATGGTTTAATTTTGAATCCATTGCTAGATACACAACATGTAATTTTCTTTAATGGTGGCCACAAAAGTTGAATCGACATTGACAGTTGATGTTGAGCTTTCTACAGGATAAATTGAGTTAAATGAGAGTATAATATTAACCTTAAATATTCCAAAGAAAACTGACTTCATTTCAAACTGTATTCTACGTGGAATCAGATTTATCATCACATCACCTTCTCTTTTAGTCTGACCACATGTTCCTTTCTGAGTCAATTTTTCCTTGTTAAAAGAATGAAATTTTGTTAGGCGATTTGAACAAGAATAAAAAAGGTGCTTTATTGGCTAGTTGCTTAATAGAGTAACGTTTGAAAACTTTTCCAAGTTTCCGATGGCTAATACAAAAGGCATACGTGGGCGTGCTGGGGATTGATGGTCCGCTTTTCTAAATCCCAACCAGCTGCCCTAATAATGGAATCAATGTCATTTAAAATAAATTCTATTACTGCACCATGTTTAGTCTATTAGGAAATTTATTCTTATGAACTTTCTTCAGACTGCCCACTCACAAAACCATTTTTCTTCTAATGTAAACGTTCGTAAAGAATAAAATTTACTGTTTCTATTACCAATTGCAAGTATATATACTGCCAAAATCATCTTTTTCGTTGATAAAATCTATTCAACAAGGTATTTAAATGCATATTAATTATGTATTATGTATGATTTGAAGTATGTAAATGTAGCATAGTCTATATAGTCAAGTTGCCAAACTTGCGGTTGACTTATTTGTCAGAGGTAAACTTTATAGTTATAATTATTGGAACGTGTAAAAGCCCAAGACTTGTAAAGTTAAGTGTGCGTGCTACGGCTTGACGAGCTTAAATAGAAGACAATTAAGTCTTGTTACTACCAATGGAGGTTTTTACTTGACCGTGCTGATTTGTGTTTTGAATGTGTTATCTGTTGTTTTTTTTCTGAAGGTAAAATACTCACTGCATAATGTACGAGGCCTGCCTAAAATCATGAAATAGCACACGTTATTTTTCAACATTACAATTTATACTCCACTTTAATGACTAAAACTGTTCTACACACACACTGGATTTATAAATGTGTCCATCACCAGTGTACATTCGCATTCGCCATGCCACACACCGTTCTTCTCATCATCCCATCATCACAATCACTAACCAAGCACCACATTCACATTATTACCATTAAATGAAAGCTTTCAATTTCCATACAATTATTATGCATTCACCTCTCTTTTCCATACTTTTACCCTCTCACCACCGTCGTCACAGGCGTCACAGTTGCAATAATAGTAGGAACGGCACTTGTGGTTTTGGAGCAGTCCACGCTACTTTATCGATATATGCATATACTTTCAACGAAGCAAAAAGGAAATTAAATGGAATGAATGTCAAATAAATGTAATGTATGATTATATGACTATTACAAAATGTGAAATCATCATGTAATGCTTCAGTACTTGAATAAAACTGAAACAGAAAAACAGGCAGTCTTCTTTAGCTTTGCTAAAATTTAACAGGTCATCATCATCGTCGTCACGAGAATCGTGGAAAAAACTTGAGCGAGGTTTCTTGGCTTTTAGATGGCGATCACACTATACACAAGTTCTATAAATATGCCGTGGATGATTACGATTGTGGTTGTTAATAGTGCTGATTGGTAATAGAAATGTCAACAACCGTCCATCTAACCATTCGCACCATAGTCATTATTGCGATATTGATTATTCCATGTATTTATATGACACGGCACACACAAAATAAACTACGGTGTTGCTGAAACCCTGAGCACCATCATCTTCATGATCTTTGAATCGCATATCATGATCATCATGTCCTCCCCTCATCTCCTTGTGCCAGCACTCGACCATTTGAGAGAAAAAAACTAAGCTCAAACCGAACGCAGCAACGTACGAAACGAGTGTCTGTTTAGGTCATTTAATATAGTAACTCGAAGGAAGAAATGAAAATGAAGTGGCTCGTATGTACGCTTATATTATGCTCGCGTTAACTGCGTTCTCTACGTTTTCCAATGAGTGTTTTTTGGCTTTGCTTACTAGTAGCAAAAACCCAAATTGGTACACAGAGTGTGGTCATTATATCGTCATTGTCATATTATGTTTCCTGGCTTAATTGAAGATCTCCTCAAAAGTCCCATGTTCGTACTTGCTATTTGAGCACACATACATGTATACAACTTGTTATTAAACCATTTTGAAAATGTTTCTTTTGAAATGCTAATGTACATACCTTTCATTTTGATGTGAAATGGTGATTGCACATCTGCACATTCCAACGTCCCTCCCCATTATTATCATACCATGTCATCATCATGCATACTAGATGTTAATTCTCTTGTCAGTTCTTTTTTCCTTCTCTAGTAGTAGTGCGAGCTTGTCCATTGACCTGTATGAGCGAAGTGGACATCCTTTTTTACCGTGTAGCGTAGACATTTTTTATGTTTCATAAATACGTAAGCATGTATATAAAATGTGCATATGGTCACATTATGCACAACTGTTATATTAATTTGAATTTGTAAAACCAACAAATCAAGTGGTCAACTTTACCATTCTCACAGGATGATGATATGAAATGCAATGGGGAGTGTTTTTTACTCTATGAGTACCTTGTGTAATAGCTGTAATATACATTTTAGTAAAATGTAGCGTGTAAAAGTGAGAAGTAAAACGGATGAATGCATGTCATAAAAATTACGTCTTGTTGAATTTGATTGCATAAAAGCTGAGACCTGGAAAGGTTAATTCAAAGTAACAATCATAATCTCAAGGGAATGGGATATGTGCAGCATGAGTAAAACAGGAGGTTGTGGAATCTGTTTTTCTTCTGACGTTCATTTCTCTCTGTCTCTCAATATTTATCAACATCTCGTCTACCCTCTTAGGTGATTCCTGTTGTTTGAACTGGTGGTTGGTTGTTTATTTTATGAATTCTTCTAGTCGTCTTGCTCAGCTCAAAATAATATATGCACGGTGGTCGTCCGGTTAATGAAAAAAGGTCAGGCTCAAGTGTCTGTGTAGCGGAGGTCATCATTATATCTGTAACCTATGTATGAAAAAAGAGATTTTTGAAAGAAATGCTTGGATATGAAAAATTTCTTTATATCCTTCTGGACTGAAAACTAAAAGTGATAAATAATGTTTGGATAGGTAGGCGGTTGTTGCAAGTAGCTCTGTAAGAGATTTACATGAAGGATGAGAAATGAAAAGAAATTAAGAGATGTCGGCTATTCCTTTGACGTTAAGAAAAATGGAACTTGCTAGAGACCCTTCATAATAAGGTGTTGTGCAATGTATGTGGTGGCTTTGTTTTAGGGTGCGTCTATCGCATGGCATTAAGTTTGTCTTGATAGTGTGCTGCCAGTGAATGACTTTTGTACAATCTTCAAACAGTTTGACTCAGGATTTGTTTTTCAATGATTTAGCCCTTCGTTTCAAACTATCTATACTTGATCATAATTTGAAAAATGAAACTTTGTAGCATCTGTCAGAGTCTGACAGTTGCACTGTCAGCTTAAATGTATCTCAAATGACGGTGCTCATGAGTGTTGACTATATATGATATACGCTCTTGATTTCTAGTCAATATAGTGTGGACAGTTTCTTTATTCCATCATTTTATGCACAAGAATTACGAGGTTACGGTAACAAAGATCTGTTCTTGTCATCCATAATCCATATTGTCTTCTCATTTCGACTTCCATCATCCATACATCCTTTTCCAAAACTTTCACTAGATTTGTATTTTGAGAACCAAATTCTGCTTTATCTAAACTATGTGAAAATTTGTGTTGTCTATTAAAAAATAATAGTTAACATTTTGGTTCTACAACCTGGACACTTTATTTTAAACCATATAATATTTTGAAAGAATCATGTATGACATAACTAGCATAGTTTGAAAGACCAATTGCGCGTACAGTTTTGCCAAACAAGAAAAGCAACAAGATGCATCAAAATGCATGACGCCATGTAAAAAGCACTTGCATATTCCAAACTGTGAGGAATACTAGCAAATTAATAATCATTGAAGGCGAACGAAAGAATTTATAGAATCGCTTTCATCGTGGCATTGCATTGATATGAAATTGAAAAGCGACAATCATTATATTGTAAACTTTTTATTTCAGTCTCATGGAAAGCTGATTAGGATTAAATATCAGAAGAAACCTTGAGCTGCTAAATTTTTTACACATATTTTCCTTCTACTAAAGTTAATGAGGTGTTTTTATGCATGATTTGGTATGGATTGTGTTTATAGCCAAACATTTGGTGCAATGTTTATGCTACAAGAGCGCACTCGAAATTGATGCAAGCAATGATACGAAAAGGTGGTGACACTGTAAGCAGCTTTGCAAATTTGCATTCTCTGAGGCTTACGACAATAATAAAAATTAAATTAGGAGCTTAGGTAGAGTATGCATATTTAAAAGAACATTTCACAAGGTGTATACACACATGCTATTTGCGACTGGAATTCATATTTGCAAAAGGATGTCTCATCCTCTTTGAATTAAAAAATATTTGCCCACAGAAGCAGGAATAATGATTACCGCGATAAAAATGTGCTGACTGAGCAAGGTACAAACAGCCATGGCATAATTATTGCATTATGTATATTTTCTCATTCAACATGAAATTATTATATTCATTCATCATAATCCAAGCCAACATTATGGCAAAATGATGATGATAATGATCAAGGAGATTATATCATGACGTGTCTTAATATCATAACATGCATCTGCCAAATTGCCACGATTTTTTCGATGCTTATATGCTATATATTTTACCAAATTGCAAATGCCATCGTTGTATTCTAATGACTCAAATGACCGACAAATCACGAGTGAAAAAAGATTCATAACTGAATTAGCATAACTTTCTTGGGCTTACGTGATTTTATGACAACCTGTAATGACATCTAGCTCCTGGTAATCCTTTTTATATTAATAGCTCTTACATAACCTGATCTTCAAAACATAATTACAGTAATGTTTTGTTTTATGCT
Source organism: Willowsia nigromaculata (assembly GCA_034700605.1). Lineage (NCBI taxonomy): Eukaryota > Metazoa > Arthropoda > Collembola > Entomobryomorpha > Entomobryidae > Willowsia > Willowsia nigromaculata. Next base: position 6,729 of record JAQIXX010003178.1, read on the forward strand.
CCTTAGCATTAGGTAATGGGATTTCGCATTTTTCATGACATTTTGCATAAACATATGCATTATTTGGCCGTAAAAGAAACCCTCAAATATCTTGGCTGTTTGCTGCAATAATGGGTTGTTGTAGTGCTGTCGTACATGAAGCACTAACAGCAGTTGAGCAAAACACGATTGCTTGATTCACTTGATGATACTATCTGTCTACCTGTCACATCCAGCTCAGGTAGGTACAGCAGGTGTGCCTACAGCCAAGGCAGGAGGAGGGCTTTCAAACTGGTATATTCTCTATAATATTATTTATCTTACTCCACCTTGCTTGCTTGCTCACTCCTCATTTCATTCGTATCATCTATCATATCATGGAGCATATAATATGAAAGACGAAACAGCGCATTTCAGAAGTTACATCTATGCAACTTCTCGATACACATACAAACAAGTGTACATTATGTATCTGAAAAACTTTCTGAATTTTTTATCCGAATCTTGTACTTTTGTGTTTAAAAGGCAGACATTATACATAGCAGAGAAACAATCACCTATCTTCTCCAAACATATTTCCATGTTGTTCATTATTATGCCGCAAAATAACAATCTGTTAGAAAGGTTAGGACATACTGCCTTATACACATTATGTCGAGTATTTGTATGTATTGTCGTTCTGATTGTGACTTGTACAATCATATCATGGGCACATTATGGATACATATATTTTTAGGATACCACCGGAAGTGACACGATATGAATCTTGCCTGTACTCGAAAAAGTGACTTGGTAAATTCGTTCAAACATACTACTACATTCAGAGTTTGTAGTAAGAATACGTGCATAGTCAAGCAGTCACTTTTGCTCATTCATTCTCTCTTGTTTCCTGCTGACCACCTGGCTATCCGGAACGTAGAGGAAATGCATGGCTTCCGCAAGTTTGCTTGCCGTTTTTGTTCATACTCAAGGATCTTGTTGAAAAGGAGAATATATATGTTCACATAACTTGTGCGTTTGACGTTGCATGGTCCATGAAATAACCATTTTGTGTCTTTGTTAGCAACAGACATCCAGACATGTTGTATGCGAGTGACGGTGCAGGTAGGTAAAAAAGACACATCACATAAAAACTCATGTGTAGAAAGAACCCTCAGTTTTTACAGTAGTCCTAGTAGTCCTTTACATAGTGAATATACACTATTCTAGTACCTCCTATATCGATATTTCTTTACAGTAATCTGAAAGTAAGCTTTCAATAAGAGATTTTTTATATCCTATTGTCCCCATACATTGTTGGCTTTCCTGTAGTGAAAAGTCAGGGTGGCTTATAAAACTCCATACAGGTAGTCAGTGATTGAAAAATGGCCGACCTGTCAGCTCCTATCACTTACCTTATATCACTTGGCAGAAAAAAAATCCACCTAAATCGACGGAGGAAAAGAGGAATGGGGATGCTTATATTCTCTTGGTTTTGTATATTTATGTATTATTATTGCATATTGGTAATATTGAGATTGAGATGCAATGGTCCTCATTTCATCTCTAGGATGTTGAAGATTCACCTCTAAAGCTCTCTCTTTTTTCCTCTATAAACTTTGATTCCCTTTTGGTTGTGATGTAATAGTCCTATATTTCGTAAGTCATCATGTGACTTTCTCCACGAACATCACCATTTTCAAGGTGTATTATTATTATTACAACTTCCACTACCTATTTATATTTCCACGTGTAACATACATAGATATTGGTATATATAGCTTTTGCTTCTTTTCGTCTTCACCGTTGACGCCGACATTCTGTCCGTTTTGCCTTATGTATTGGCAGCGATTCAAGAAAATCTTTTCCGGAGGAGAGGGAGACGGCAAGCTGCAATAACAGAAAAAGAAGGTGAGTGCGAATGCTTCACCTCTCTACAAAAATAATATGTAGGAAAAATATAGTGGGGAGCACAAAGCAGGCAGGAGGAAAAAGAAGAGGAATGAGAAATTTGCTAGGTAAAGCTAAAAAGCACAAACCAACCAGCAAATGTACACACGAAACTATTTAGGTACATTTTTATTATACCTTGTTTCTTCTTGCTCACTGCTCGCATACCTTTACCTTTCCTTGTAACATGTCTGCCTGCATGAGAGATTCCATATCATGATCATCGTTGGATGGTGATGGTTTATCTCATTCCCTCGCGCTGTAATAATAAGAAATGTATATAAATATCTAGAAACATTTTCTGATGATAGCACCATAAGACCGCCATACCGTCTTCATCGTCATCATCACCATCAAATATTTTTTTGTTGCTTTTCAGTTTTATTTTATTGCTCGCAAGGTGCATCCATCCATTCCTTATTTTCATCGTCGTCGGCATCATCATCATTGGTTGTTCTGCTGATGCTGATATACTTTTTTTCTGAGAAAAGCAAAGGCAAGCAGGACGAATGTAGCGCAGAAAAAAAAGTAAAAATGTTCTTAACAACAAGCTAATGTATGTAATAAACTACCTTGTTGTGTAGTAAGTAATCTACCTACAACATATGTGCCTATTATGTCATCTCTCCTACACCATCATCATACAAATATATTTTTCTTCTAAACTCCGAGTAAACATTATATTCTAGCCAACTGTATATACGTTGCTACAAATCGTTTACTTTAGCGTGACAAGTGTGTTTGGCTTTGACTTGGTTTGCTTTGGTTTTGGGAAAATGTAGAGAAAAACAAGCAATGCCAAGTGAACCGAGACGCGGGTAAAATACGGTATGCGTACACACCTATGCATATAATATATGAAAACCCAACACGTTTGTTGGATGCTGGATTGGTATTTTATCGCGAAGGATAGAAAGAGAGATGATATTTTTGTGGTGTTCACTTATACGAATAAACGGTCTATTTTAATAATGAGAGAATATACTAGTACGGTACAGTTTTCTTAGAGGATGCCAAAGTGGAGAAGGAGCAGAGGAGGAGGAGGACGAAGAATAATCTATGTTTTGCTATCAGTTACGCATGTATAGCCATTTAAATGGCAAAGATCTTGATGTAAATAGTTTCCATAAATTATTAGCTTCACATTTAGGCACATAAATAGTGGGCTATAGATAGAGTCGTCACACCGTTTTTCTGCTGCAATAAACGTAGATGTGAAGGTAATATTATGTATTTGCGTATTACACTCAATGTATACAAGTTTTATGCACTTATCAATAAGTAAAATGGGAAGGGAGGAGAGGGATGCTTTGGTGGAGTGGAAGTGGTGGGGGTGCTTGCTTATAGGTAACAGGCAGCATGCTTTTAATGTGAATCTTAATGAATTGAAAATGTTACAGGATGTGTACTGGTGGTGATGGTTCGAAAGTGATCATGTTGGTAGTGGTGGCGGTAGGCTTTGTGTACATGCACGGGATCGGTCTTCCTTGCATTCTATACTTTATTCCAATTCTCCATGCACAAGTGCTATCATGCGATGATGCGATGTATTGAACTACGTATTAGGGTCTTGATAGAAGACTGTGAGGGAAGACAGACAAAATTATCCCTTTTTGTATTTCTCCTCTCTCAGTTGATGTTTTTAATGTTCGGGAAGAAATATGGGGGTATTGGTTGTGCCAATTCCGTTTATTCATCTTTTCTACTTATAAATGAGCATAACGTTGGTGTTGGTATTTTGATATATTTTATAAGCCTAAATTACATCAACATATGAAAGCCAGAACGCGAACTTATTATCTATTTTATGTATTTTAATATTGAATGTATAAAATTCCTATATTTTTGGAATTTCACTTTGTTTACGTTTTAAAACGGGTCAACCTATTTCACATGATAGATCGATTAATGACTCAGGCTTAATTGTTTTACAAAATATTTCTACTGCAGTCAATATTACATTTAAATCTAAATCTCAAAGTATGAAAACCAATAAACCTTTAAGATTTAAAAAATATTTTTCTCGCACTTTTTTTGAGTTTTCAGCAAAACCAATTACAGATTCGATTTCCAGTTGTTTCGTGCTGAGAGTAGAAACGTTTGTGTATATGATTTTATGAAAAACATAAGCCCTTCACTTGAGTCTCGCTTCTGTATCTGTCCCAAGGCTCCAATACGTTTTCCATTTTTTCTCTCTAAAACCTGGCACATTATAATAAGCTCAACAATGGTAACATACTACATCCCAAGCAGAACATTTTCATACACTCCATTCCAAAGCTTGACATTATTTACTTTGCATTCCACAAAATGGCACTTTGTATCACCCTGTTTCTTACCTTTGTTCTACTTCTCTTATTCTTACCTTCTCGTTTCCTTACACTCGTGCATAATATTCCAGTTTCATCTCCGTTAACCTAACGTGCCGTAACAACCGAACGTGTGTGTTAATAATGGGTACTTTCAACAACTCGTTCTGGGAAAGAAAAAGAGGTGACGATCTGACGATACATAATAATAATAGGAATTGAACAAGAGGGAAATGGAAACATCTTTGTTATTCATGCTGGCGGATGGGTCGTGAATGGTGATCATCCTTCTAAAATGCTGATCATGTAAAGAAGAGCAGGAATACATTAAGGTGGGTTTTCTCCTTTCACGATAAAAAAGAATGAGATGCAATCTGTGACGGTGTACATTTCTCTACATACATAAGCTATAAGCTATGATGAGCAGTCAGACACGCACAGGAAGGAAGGAAATGTAACCTTGAGGGAGAAAAAAGAAGGGAAGGAAAAGGCAGTTTCGAGGAAATGATAGCATCATCATGATCATGTACATTGAAATCAGTACCGCAGTTATATCCCACAGTATAGTAAGGCACAATCTATATGCTAGTATGCATATTTTATGAAGTAAGTCCAACACTATTGACTTGTTAAAATGTAGGTAAAAAAGTGAGAGAAATAAGCTGATGGTGAGAGAATTCCAATACTGGATCGACTTATCGAAAACTAGAGAGAATAAAAAAAGTCCATTCATTTTTCGCTGGTTTGCAGTGGTCATGATGATGATGATGGAGGTGGTGTGTGGTGATGGATATTATTACAGATACCATGATCTGATCATCATGTGTGTATCAACGAAGCATTTTTTCTTCTTCTTTGAAATCAGATTTTCTCTGAGCAAGGTATGGTCCATATAACAGCACTTACCAAAGAAAATTCCTCTTCACCCCTCTCTGCTCCGTTGATCCAGTGCTAGTCTTTTTCTTGATGTCTGTGAATAATGTAATGCTATCGTCAGCAGAAAAAAAAAAGAATTTCTTGTGAATTACCTCTTCACACGTATGTGAGATATATATGTGTTGTGTAAAAAATGTATAAAATGTCTATCCTTTTCACAAGCGATTTTATTCCTGCAACCGTCGCACACCTCATAGGTACTACAACATTGCAACTTTATCAGAAACTTCATCATTTTCAACTCTCCGTCTAACACAATCTCGTATCATGCAGTTAGTAAAGAAAACAGTATCATCAACAATACGCTACATTGCATCTAACGTGAAGATCACCTTGCTATGTAAATTTTACAATTTTTTTTCTGGCTCAGTTGAGATATCCATTTGACTTTGATGGTGTATATGATAACATTCACTCATCAACTGGGATTCTCAAGATCATCAGCAAAAAAATATATTATGGTTCTTACGGATCATGATCAAAATTCAACGTCATATAGAGATGCACAAAAAGGTTTCTACTGTGGTTGGGTTTACATGCGCAATTCATATATATTTATTTTATTGTATAGTATAGATTACATGTAAAAGTCGAAAAGGTGGCATTTCGAAGATTTTGATGTTTATTGGTTTTATATGTATTCGCAACAAAACCCCAATGTGATATGCACGCACGCACATGATTTTCATATTACATGCATATCTATAGTTTTGGTTCAGGGAAAAGAAAGCTCAGCAAAATTTAGCAACATTGCCAAGAATCAACAGGGATGAAAATGAAGCTGTTGTTGTAAAGTTGTGGTATTATCGCCCACTTGAATGAGTGACAGAGAAGGTGCATCATTTTTATAGGTTTTTCCTTGAATCTCTTTAAATTGCTTGAACTGTATTGTATCTATATGCTATGTGTATATACAAATAGGTACAAAACGTGTTTGCAGGCATGACAAGCATTCCGTACTTCATACTTTCTTTTGTTATACAGAAGAAATCCAACTTTTCATTGAATACGGTAAATGGATGATGCATGATCACGGTAACAACCTACATGTCTATGAGCAATGTTGAATTTCCTTGAGATGCTAAACTCATCTATTATTTCATATGATTCATATAACACAATACTATTTCGTTCGAGGCCAGTTGTAGGAGTTGGTAGAGAAGAAAAGTAATTTGGTTGGCGATGAAGACGAGAGCATCATGACTATGATCATGCCACGAACGGCTACCACGTCAATTTTATTGATGATGATGAGATACAAGTATAAGGAGGTGATGAGGACGAATCTTATGTGAAACATCAGCAAAAATATTCCTTATGGCTATTTTATACTGGTATGCGTTCCACATAAGTAGATACGCAGCAGCAATCATATGCTTCAGTTGAGAGCAAGTCATCAAAACAGAATGCCAATGATTGCCGTGAAATTTTCCTGTTTTACAATATCTTCCGTTTTCCGTTCACCAAGATGAAGGAATACTTGCCATTAGATGGATGTAAATCACTAGCATAGCATTACACATTTTTGAATGCGATACATAAATAAAACACACATGCACATGTAGATTTATTAGGATTTTCTTCATAAATTCATAGCATAAACTATTTTTCGTTTCATCTCCATCCAAAATAATGTTATGCCTTGGAAGTGGCTGCTTTTGAGATTGAGAGGATTTTTTAAAAAGAAAATTGTATAATATCGCCCATTTCTAATACTCAGATTGGTGTATGCTTCGACACTTGTCTTCCGTTTCCACAAGGATTTACACACCGCCCCTGCACTTCACTAATATGATAAACCCACTAATTCGTTATCTTATGATCTGAAAAATTGAGACTTATTTTATTACATGCATTAAATTACCTTTCCTCGACTTGCAGCCACCAGCATTAAAAGTGTATACGAGAAGTATTGGCAAATGTCAGTTTTAAGAACACCGCTTGTTTGTACGTTTCTCATCATACCTCTCTGTACTACATTAAACGAAACGTAGGCTCATTAAAGCGGAATGTTTGGTTTTGTTGTTTATACCCTACATTTTATGATTTTCTCAAGCCTCCTCCAAGACGCATGCTTCCACGAAATATTTATCAAATCTAAAACTAAGCTTAACGTTTTGTTTTGAAACGGGTACGCGGGGCTGCAAATTTTTAACCATGAATGTAAATCACTCAACTAATATTACCGTTTAAACTTTTATAAATACACATTTTTTGCACTGATGATTGTTCGTGCTAGTGCTACTCTACGTATGGTTAAAAGAATGATAACAAACAAAAGCGCGATGTGGTGTACTTTTATAAAAAGAAAAAAAATGTGCAATCATTCATATTTCAAGTAATATTGGTTGGTCTTAAATCAACTCAAGCTTATACGTATATGATTTTTTTAAATGCAAAGTTAACTCAAGACATTCATAGGTAGCCGTTATATTTCACATTATAGTCACTAAAGCAGTTTTGTTTATAATCCTAGTAAAACCTTTGTGTAAGTATATTCAATGTTGGTGAATGGTGAATTGTGAAGAGTTGCGAAACAGAAGAGATGTTGATGTGCGTTCTCCGTAGAGATTTTTTACTTGCCAGTGATCGGCTTTTGGCTAGTCGAGTAATTTTCATTTTGCAAATCCCTTTCCCTGCACCTACACAGCAGCTCTCATTATAAAACAAGCACATACAAATATTTACTACTAGTGATTATTGGCGACACACATGAACTGCTAGTGTTTTACTTGAGTTATTTCTTAACCTCTTTTCTTCTCTTTGCTTGCTGATCCCACATTATCAGTTTTATCAAGAAGATCATTCCCGTCGTCGTCATCCAATAAGTCTAATAAAAATCTATGCTCACGCTTGCAATGCCTGTCAACCCTTTTTTATTACGGATGGGAGTTATGTTGTGTGTATGGGTGTGAGCAATCGCTAATGGTTAATGTGGTTATTTATGTGTTGTTCTAGTTAGCATGGGCTTACATACCTTTGCCATGTCTCGTTGAATCTTTATTCGAATCAAATATATATGTAAGAAATACGCTGTTGCATTTTGTCATTGGTAATGGTGAGCATGGTAGGTTTTCTAAGGAAAGGAAGATCGATAGTAAAAACGCACTTGCTTACTTAATTAAATAATTGCTTTATTGGACATGATTACACTAATTCAAATCAAGCTTTGCCGTGTTCGCACAAACCTTATATAATTTTTGCAAAAATACAGCATTTTACAACTAGGAAGTATGCTTGTATACCTCTTACGTGTTAAGCCTTTGATGAGGGTGACCTCTGATTGTGGATTAAAAATATGTACGTAAATTAAAGATTGGCAATGATAATTTATGATGAAACTCAGAAAAAAATCCATATTATTGCTTGTTGGGATTTGACTTTTTATTGGGTGAACAACCTTTATCACGGAAGGGAAGCAAACACTTTTATTCGTGCATGTTTTTGCTTAACGATCTCCGATTTGTACTTTATTAAAGCCAGCCGTTCCAAAACAGGTTGCAAAAGTTGTTTACGATTTTCAGAAATATGAATATATGGGGAATGATATTACATCTAATGAGAAATATTTTAGTATTTTAGTCTATCAAGTAGTACTTTCAAACACTCGATCAATTCAATACGTACAATTCAAACTCCTACTCAACAATCCTTAATCAAACCTTAATGACTATGCACGTTGGTGTAATGGAGTAGAAGTTCTTTGTAAATTTTGTGAATTACCGACTCACATATATTATTTCTATTCCAGTTCTAATTCTCATATGAATATAAATTGATATACTCTCGTTAAGAAAGGTTAATGACATTCTTCATCTTATCAGAGTTGTATAAGCACAAGATTGAAATTCTTACATAGTAAATAATGGCAAGGTATAATGTGCATTGAAGACAAGTTAAATTTTGCAACTGACCTGGATGAAATGCTTTTCAATTCATGCTTCTCCCTCTAATCAGTTGTCAATAAAAAAATTTTAACTCTGAATTTAGCTGATATATTTAATCAAACGTAGTTCTGTACTGGCTTACAATCCATGCTCAACTTTCTGTTTTTCTGATTTCCTGCTTGAGTTAATCCAGAAGAAACCATTAAGCAGCACACACAAGTCGCACGGATATGTTTTACCTTCTCTGCGGCTAATCCTCAAAAAAATAACTAAGCCGCTTTGGTAATTGTTCTCTTGTGGCACATTAATACTGACATTATCATGGAACGGAAAATCAGCACTATTGGTTTCACATACTTATACTTACGCAACTATGCAGTTGTCGCTACTGTATCTTGGTTATGCATAAGTATGAGCTTAAAAGCAGCAGGACATGTTCAATTTTAAAAGTGAAAAAACCAACTCTATAAATAGCTCCCACTTATTCAATCGTACACGTTTGTGAGTGTCGTAGAGGTAAAATACCTTATTTTTATCAGGTTACATTTTGCTTGTCTCCTCTAAACTAATGCCTCTTTCCTTTTACTCTACATTACTCACACAGTTGGCTTTTTCTTTCAATTATTATTGCTCCTGAGCCAAGAAGCTTGTGATGAAGATGAATGCATTGAGAAAGGTGAGCTATCATGAGTCGTCGTGTAGCAAGCCATCGTAAGAAACAGCAAGATGTGTGCAAGAAAGAAATGAAAATAAGGTGTACAATTTTTCCTTCAAGTGAGAGGAAAACAAAAGTTATAACCGTAAAAATGAACAAAAAATGTGCTCGTAATGTGCATACCTTTTGGCTTCTATAACTCGTTCACGCCGGTTTGGTTATTATTATCACGGAACGTTTCGGTTCCACAGAGCTTAAGAGAAAAGAAGAACAAGAGGATCGGGCATCTTGTCAGTTTCAATACAGACACCACTCCACCGCACACACAATAACATTGTGCATGTGTAGCAACACACGACCCTGCTAAGGCAGTATGCTAATAATAATAATAAAAAGTCGAGAAAATAACGAGCAGGCATAATGTATTTACTTTTTTTACAGAGGAAGATAATATGGGAGTTGTGCATCACGCTGAGTGAATGAGCAATCACAGGTGCTTCCTTGCATCTCGCTTAACAAAAAAATCCGAGGATACTCGGCAAGTTTTAATGCTTCCTGCATGGATGAGATCTTAAAAGAGAGATTTTTACGTGGAGCAGCAGTTGTTTTCAAAAAGTGTCGTCTTTGTTTCTGAGACGCATACATCTCATGGCAAAAATTAAGAATGCTATAAAATGTAAAAGGTTCACTATTTTATGCTAATAGGAAGCTTGCCATAAAGGTACATTAAAATGAAAACAAAGTATACGGCTCAGTTCACTATTAATACAAAAGTTGCATGATTAAACCATAAAGTAAGAGACAATATATGTGTGCCTCGGTCCATAGGTGGTAGTGGCATATTTTTTCCCGATTTTAACGGTAAAGTGATGTAAAGACGGGAAAAAGAAAGGAAAAACCTAGGTAAATGGCTTTGTTTGAATTCTAAGCGTAGCTGTGTGTACCTCAAGTCTGTGAATTCATTATACCTGGGTGTACCTTGTATGTCTGCATTCGAATTTCATGCTCAATATTAAGGTTTCTGAACTTTTGTAGTTCTTCTTTTTCCGTAGTAATACCATTTTGCAACAATTGGCTATAGATTATGATGGCGTTGTATCCTTTTTACAGGGGTTTTTCTTCTGTAAGCAAAAACCAATCTTTTCAGTCATGCTTAAGTTACTTTTGCTTGTTCCGCAAGACACATCCTCCTGAACTTATCCTGGTTGTCTTGTCTGTTTGCCTTGCTCTTTAAAAATCTCCTTCTACGCTTCTTCTTCTTTCTTGTTGACTTAATTCACTTTCTCGATGACTTCAAATAACTTTTTGAGAAGTTTAATTAAGGAGTCTCTTGCCAAGAAACCAGAGAAGGTGATGTGAGATCTTTTACGTGAAAAATGTTTAACCAATACTATGGAACTTTCCGATAATAATAATAATAGGATATGGTCATTACGCAGCATGCATATATCTTTACTTGAGTTAATATATAGGTGGTAATAGTACCAAAAATCAACATAGGTATACATGTTTACAGGGGAAAAGTTTTGTTGCAATAAGTCTTTTCGTGTGTCCTCTCGGCTTGTTCATGTCAAGTAAGGCATGTCTATACTAAAAATTTATAAAATATATAACAAGCTGCATCTACACAGTGGGAAGAAAAAATAGGAAGACACAGGAAGATGTACTGCTTGTTACACAATATTATGTTTTACAGTAATGGGTCTACGCGCGCAAGACGATGACGATGGATCTACTCTTTTCATTATGATCAATATCGAGAGATGAGAGTTATTATAGGGAATCGACAGGAAAGTAAGCAGTAGTAGGAAACGAGACGATCAACATTATCGTCTTTAGTGGTTGTATAGTTATTTGGCTACACAGTAAAATGACTAACATCGATACGGTAATAAAGCAAAAAGGTAATCGTTCATTTGACCTTTGGATTTCTGGAACCAAATCATGAAAAATATACCAAGGTACAGTAATCTTTCTGTAATGTGAAATAGGTAATATTCTTATTGGAATTTTATTATGAAATACTAGTGACACGACAGTAAGAATGCTGCTGCTTTAATGCTTTAACTCTGAAGATTTTGCTCGCATTAGTACATTTTCATTTGCAGACACAAAGTTCTGTGGAATGAGTAGGTATATTATGCATGCATACCTTACACAGTACACCTATGCGATATTTTGTACCGTAGTAGTAAGCACTGTAATCTTTTACCTACACGATGTACATAGTACACTCGTTTCTCCCGTGTGCACAAAGATTTAAAAATATCCTGTGATTCACTGAGCCGCATCGGAGACGATTCATACGTATAATTACGCAATCAAGCTTGATTCATGAGATCTATGATGATCATGATGAGGATGGCAATAGAGAATTCTCAAATAAACGTAAGCAGTTTTGTGTATACATTTTTGGGGGAGAAGAGGATTTTTTATTTCTGAAAAACTTTCTGGCACCGTCTCACCAACAGCCACCATCACCGTCCTGTTTTCTTGTCACTTTTCATTACTATTTTTTATGTACGATGCCACAAAATTAGTGTATAATAATACATAATCTGTTGTATACAGATCCACATTACATGTGTTGTTGGTTTGTGCTCTAAAACTACGCTTTACAAAAAACATTCTATAGATTTCTTTAGAAAAGCAGGAATTGGGATGGAATCAAAAGGTTATCATCATCTTCCTCTTCATTTTCATTTCTATTTTTTACCCTCTTTCTTCCAATCTTTTTCATAGTAATGGTAATCATTTATTAGAAATTACATAAATTGATCTTTCCCCTTCCCTTTCGAGAAAAGAAGAGAAGACGCATAAATTACTGACTTTACTAAACCTGCCACCACTTCATCTTGTAAAAAGAGTGGGGAAATAAACCTTTTCACAAATTTTAAAGAACATAATTATTGCAAACGTGTGTGTGTCTGTCTTTTAATGGTCCACTTTGGAAATTGTTACGTTGACGTGTCCGTGAGAGGAAGATTTCAGAGTAGGGTTTCAGAGCCTTGCGTGCAAGTCGTATAAAAACGACGATTCTTCAGTACACCTCACCCTCTCCTTAAATTGCGTTTCATTCATTCATCGTTTCATCAACGACTTACTTAAACGTTTAACTGAGCGGAATAATGGTTAATTGACAATTGATGAATAATACTTGGCTTTATACATCATCATCATCAGAATGGTCCGGCAAGTGAGCAGACACGGCACGCATCACTAAAGCATTCATTTCGCTGAATCCTATACTTGGCAGAAGCATTCCGTTTGAATTTTACCAATTCAATGGTTTTCATGTATTGCGCAGATACGGCTTCTGGAGAGAGAAAAAATGTTTTGTTCTGCTGCTCCATGAATGCGAGGATGATACCACGTAAAAGTAACAAAAAAGCTGTGGAGGATGATGATTAATCTTCTTTCTTCAAAAAGCAACAACATCAGAGAACAACAACAGGAGCAAAAGTGGAAGAGTGTGTGTGGATGGGATGATGATAAAAGGTTGGAAAAAAGCCGGATGCCCCCAATAATCAGTTAACGAGCATAACACAGGCACACACACTTATACGGACGTTATGTACGTGCCTTACCGCTCTAATGTATACAGATACACACATGCATAAAATATACAATGACTTTACTGGAAACTCTGTGTGGTTCACTTATTCACTTCAATCAGGATAATGATTCCTCCTGCCGTGCAGTAATCATATGTGAAGTGAAGTAGTTGTGTCGTGCCATGTATGTCATGATCGTGCATGCAAGTTAACGACAACCATCGCAATCGCAGCGACGTTTTACCATAATAATCATCAGCAAGAGCAGTAAAGCGAACCAAAAGTTGAAATGATGTATGCAAGCAAGATTGAATTTTAGCTGGGTAATGTGTAGTTGAGTTGAATGAGCGTGCTTTATCTCAAGTTTATCACATCCACTCCTCAGTTTTTCCATCTTTCTCATTGCTTTTAAGGTTGCTTGTTATTGTTATTTATTATTGTCATTTTTAAAATGAGCACGAGTGGTATAGCGATCTGCTGGTGCGTAGCAAAAAAAGAATGAACAAATGGACACAATAACTGTAGAAGTGGTCATTAATGAAACAAAAATAATATGCATAATTTTTGGAGAACAAAAAAGCAGATATTTGGCATGGGCAATAGGTACTACCTTTCATTGTACATGCAGCAGGGCAATAACATTAATTTACTTTTTATTGATTGTCATTATCGTGCCAGCAAAACTGCTGCTGTTTCTTCCATGAAATGAATATGAAAAGGTGTACGAACAAGCATATATTTAAGATACAATGGAATTGCAAGTGATGTGTCATGAATCACGAACCCAATCTACAAAGTTCCGTCATTATTGCGTGAGGAAATTTGCCTAAAAACCACAGTGAACTCTAAAACGTTGTA
>JAQIXX010003179.1:0-20833 GCA_034700605.1 Willowsia nigromaculata
TCAAGTCATTCGACTCTTGTCTGTCTCAAGTCACGTCTAGGCTGGTGCTGCGCTACTCACATTTTGTAGTAGTTAAGTTATTTTAAAGTCATTAAAATAAAGAATTATAAAGCTAACTATCCTCGCTCATCATCACTAGTATTTATTACACAAATACATAACAAAAACAAACTATTGATGCCATGTTAATCTCTAGATGATATGTTATTATGAAAAAAAATCTGATTTCGACCATGCAATTTGTTTTCCGTTGTTCATTCATAATCTTGAGTTATGAGAGAATTACTAGGATGACTTTTATACCCAGAAAGCGCTTGGTCGAATTCAGGGGTTTGTAATTTCCGCCACCTTTAAGCTAGAGAGATGCTGCATACACCAATCGAAAGGAAATTTTCTGCTCTTTCAGATGCACCCAAAAACTCATTTCCCCAAAAAAATCACTTGTAAGGTATTGAGATGTTGTACTTTTTCACTTGTGAGCTATTGAGATGTCGTAGTTTTTCACTTGTAATTTTTGGGATGTCTAGAGCCGACATGCTTTTTGTCAAAATTGGTAGGGATTTTCCTTGGAAATATTTTAAGCATATTTGATACATTATTTCAAAATATTACATCCATCAGTTTGTAACAAAGTCTTTCAGCAATTGTATTAAAGTCTCATTGTGTTTAACGTTGCTTAACCCAGACAGCAGACCTGCACCAATGGGCTATGTGTGACAAAACTGTCTTAAGACCGAACACAATATTTACACTTTCGTATTATTTATTAGTAGACTGTATAATCCTTAAAGCCTATACGTATATGTTTGTACGCTTGGAAAAACAAATTGTGTACATTTATACATTTAAACCTGCATGTTTCATCATTTGGCTAGTTGATACAGCATCAATTGAAATTTGATATCATAATAATAGCTGTGATTGAATGTAAATAATTCAAAGATATTAAATAATTGCCGTTTCTAGTGTAGTCGGCCTGTGCTGAGAAGATTTATTTTTGAATTTACTTGGCAATGAGTTTTTTTGATTCCCATTTTCAGGAAAATACGTGTCAGTAAGCCCATTTCAAACAACAGCAAATTTCGAGTGTTAGTCTTTTATATAAAATCTTTTAACATTATTCGAATTAAAAGCGTATCTAATATTCCTTGCAATTGTCAAGTGAATTAGATTTATACATGCACGGCCCACATTGTAAACCACTTTGCACATAATTTTATATACTGTTTTAAGAAGCATAACAATACGATGAGCGCTTTCAAAGATTAATACCATTGATGCTAGCCCTATCCCAGCCAACAACAAAATAAAAATTAGCTGAATGTTTCCAGCCATGGTTGGTTTTTTGATCTCGGATACATCAGCCCAGTGTCCCAGAAAGCTTACACTGTCTACATTGAACCTAGACCAGAAACCAAATATTCCTGAACCTGTAATCCATTTCGTTCGTAGCAAAATATTTGGATGGATAGTTCCAGTAATAAGAAAATTTATTTGTCCGTCGATTAGGTTCTCCGATCCTACAAACACATTCTTATTGGCTCCTTCTCGACTTAGTCGTTTAGCATAAATATCGCACATGTATTTAGGAAGGACAACTGCCGATTTGTTGCATCTTTTAAGATGCTCAAATATCATGGTATTCTCACGTTCAGTTATAACGCCCATGAGTCTTTGAAAAAGTGGTCGCCCCAACGTTTTGTTAAACCATTCCCAGCTTGGCAGCTCTGGCAAAATGATGTCTTTACTAGCTTGTGCCAAATTTGGGTGCAATCTTGTGTTATTTAAAAGTACCATGAGTTTTTCTCTTAAATTTGAATTTGAATTGCTCTCTGATTTTTTTATATAACGAATCAGATTGGAAATTTCTGATGAAACTTGAAGCATTCCAATGTATTTCTCTGTGATTTCGTGAGGACCGATTGTAAAAGTTAAATTGTTAGCACTATTGAGCATGAAGGTATGCCATCCTATAGCCACCCAATCTAATCGAAATCCAAGGGTTCCACTTTTTGTAAGAATTGTAAAATTGTCTCTCAAGAGCTCTGAGAATTTCTCATATGGAACGAGTTCTCTAGGAGCTATCATATTGTAAACATTATTGTTCTTGTAGGCATTGCTAAGAACTAATGCCGCCAGTAAATATGAAGTGATAACGTATCTGAGATAATTCTTATTAAGCTGTTGGTAAAGGAAAGGGTCTCCTTGCTCTAAAAGCCCTTTCATTGCCATAAATAAATGATCGAAAAATGAGGCCGGCAATGTGTCTAACATGCGTAAAAATAATGACATAATTATAACAAACACGAATATACAACCCCAAATGGAAGCTTCATAAACCGTGTACAATTCGGAAAATGCAACGTTTTGAAGCTCATTCTCTTTGCTACAGCTTACAAACTCCAGATCATTGACAATGTCAGAAATTGATGTCTCGTAATGTATTGGGTCCGCATTTATATTTGCATGTACTGTCAAAAACGCTTTTAGCGGATAATGCAGATAATCATCAATCAGTTTCCCTCGTTTTCCTTCTTTACACAAAGAATCATCTATATATAATAACGTGAAATTTTTCATAATCGACATCCATACGGACACCACACCATGTGATAGTTTATCTTGCAGAGTTATTAACTTTAGCCTTGGGACTGATTGCGTTTTTTGATTTGGTCTAACGAAGTTGAAACATTTTTGAAAGTGCTTTAAAATGCTTCTTACAGCTGCATTAGATTTGGAGAAGTATTGATGTACGTACCACGTACTCACAAAGCGTTCCTGCTGTGTTGTCAACAGTTTTGCATCTCTCATCAATACGGGTTTGTAGTCGTATTTATAACCGTTCGACTCAAAAACAAAAGCTGACCCACTTACAAAACGAGAAAGTTCACTAATGATTAGTGTGGAATTATGTATTATGTCGTGTGTTGATGGTGTCAAGTAAGCGACGAAAACTTCCCAATGTTTTATGTTTAAGGTTATATCCTCGGTGTTTGAGTAAGGATTCGGAGAAGTTCGTTGAATCATGGATTCTAATCGTACTGTTGGGATCCATTTGTTAATAAATTCATGCTCATTTAGAACAAATATCTTCACTTTGCTCACAGTAGAAGGAGCAACAAGACGGAAACTTGGCAGTACCCCATAGTAGTAAAATGATTCAGAGAAAGTCATTGGGTCGTGGGTATACTGTGTAGGCATAAGTATTTCAATTTGAATTTCACAGTTCCAAGGTTTACTACTGGAGGCGTGTCTCATAAAATCTATCCGAACACAAAAGTCGGATATTCGTTTATTGTTTTTATTAATGAGTTTTCTGTCAATTCGTGATGACTGGCACTTTATATAAGCGTATCCATTTTCCACATAAAAATGCAAGGCTGCTCTCCGATTAGCACTGTATAATATGCTATTGGGTAACCACATAGACCAAAGATATCGGTAATGGATAATTGCAGGAATTGATCTTCGAAGAATCATGGGATACATCTGTGGGAATATGTTCACTCCCTCAAAATTGTCGGTCACCACGTGACAGGTGCCTGGTTTATCAAGTAATTGGTCATATATTAGCCCCAAATTGACTGTGGTTGGTAAACTGTACGTTTTTGTAAATTGATGATGGACGTTTGTGCGTCTTACTACTGTTAAATTCAATAGTAGACTAGATTTGTAGTTTTTGAGCTGGATATCTTCAACTGGTTTAATCTCCCACGGTATTATGTCCCTGCCATCGAATGTTGTGATTTGGAAAGTAGACACAATTGAGAAAAGTAAAATTGAAATCAAAGCGAAGGGGCTATGTGTTCGTGAGTGTGCCATTATTAAGAAAATATCTCGCAGAATTTACAATTTATGTAGAATTTCGTAATTGCATTACTGATACAATTTCAATGCATGCGTAAATGGTTTATACAAATGTAATTCATCCAAAGGCTCACGGTTCTAATATTTTACTGGTTACTTTACTGACGCCCTGGTGTGTCTGGCCACATGTATTGATTAAGAGAAGTGTAGGGGTTTTATACAATCGGAAAGCTTTTAAGTAATTAAACTTGTTAGGTGAGAAATACCTTTGCTAATTTTTTGACGTGTGTGATGCTTTCTAAACGGACTCATAACTCAAATACCCATACATGACAATTTTAAAGTAATGTATGTAAAGTAACGCCATGTAATACAAGTACTCAGGTAGACAAAGCAGGAAATAAAATATTGAAATTTTTGCACAGAGTTCTTCTAGTTAATTTGATATACCAGAATTTTTTTTCACAAAGGCGGTGTAAAGAGACAAAATTCATATAATATTCATCTGTATTTTTCTTTGTAGAGATACCCTGCTTGCCAGTCTTATGAAATACGTATGCATATACAGATGGCAAATTCTTGATGGATATCCCAAGATTATTTAAGTCCGGAGTAAATCCTTGAGAGTTAATTTATGCTACTAAATAAAACCTCTCTATGCAGCTTCTAGTTTCAACTACAGAGTGAAATATGGTAATTGTATGTCTTTGGCTGGATTTTAAAAAAAATGTTTGGTTGAATCGACAATTGCAAATTTGCAGTAGATTCGTTACAAATTTAAATTTACGATTTTTGCACGCTTTATGATAACTATTAGTAATGCTTCATTAGCTCACAAATGAATCTTTGTCTACTTAACGTACAAGCTTTTCTATAAGTATGAGGAGGGCTTTGCGATTTTGGTAACATCTTAACTCATGTAATTTAATATTTAGTATTTAGAGAAGGTCACATTAAATTAAAGAATCTATGTAAATTTTTAGGACTTTTTCCGATAACAAAGATGATGCTCTCAGACAAGTTCAACTTGGCAATTCCTGGGGTTTCCTATATTTCCATAGAAATTTCCCTAAAGCAATATACATCTCGCTGCTTTCAAACAGTTTATTACGAATGAGTCTTTTGATGGCTCTACCTACAATTATATTCATTTGTCATTTGGATCATACAGGCAACGCTGTTCCTATTACCTTATTTATTACCTTATATTAATGTTACAACAAAATCTTTTCTAAATTTAACTTGAGGTCATGTAGGTACTGGTATCCCTGATAATTAAGAACTAAATTGTCTTATACATTTGGTTTGTGAATAGTATTTTCAATTTGCGGCATGTTGATTTCCAGCTGAACGAAATTGCACTGAATGTAAGTCTCACGTTGTCATCAAATATAATTTTATATCTTACCGTAAAATCTCAAATAGTCACCCCCTATCCATATGCGCACGCCTCTAATAGACGCCCCGGCGTCTACCAATGAAAAAGTTCAGATAAATAATTAAAACACATTATTGTATCGTATCGTTGTGACAATTATCATTAAATGTAATTAATTAATTAAAATTAAATGATAAATACCATATTTCCTGTATTTATAGCCCGTCTGAATTTATAGCCCCTTATATTTATAGCCTATGAAAATCGAGGCAAATTTCAATATTTACTCTGCCTATTTTTATAGCCCGCTTTTTACGTTCTTCTGGTGATACTTTCATTTACACATACATAATGTACATAAGTATATACATAAATCTCTTAATAACTATCTATGGAATCAAATAATGCTACTTTTCATTTAATTAGGTGCATGTGCGTAATTTAGCCTTCACATATACTAATCAATTTATGTAATGCAGTTCATTTAATTTTCTAAAAAATAAATTTGGAGTAAAATATGTAGTAAGCCGACCTTGATTTGGATTTTTAGCCTACCTAATCTATAGCATGCCTCTTATTATAGCCTTTTAGCCCACGAAATTTTAAAATTTAGCTGGGCTATATATATAGGAAATACGGTAAGCAACGTATAACACGGCGTGGTGCTGCAAAAACGCAAGGCAAGTTAAGTTTCCATAGATTTTCAACGTTTTCCTTTCGAAATAATTGTCAGGTTTTGATCTAATTGGTTGCTCTTCATCCTTTTAATTTTTGTATTCTATCGTCGTCATAAATATTTGCTGGATATGGCTATGCCTATTCCTTACATGTAACACTTCAATATTTGCAGGTCAGTGACTTATTGCAGCTCCTTGTGTTTGAACTTGGTTTTTATCTCTACTCGTGATTAAATAACACTTGTATAGTAGTTACTGCTTAATATGGTAAGAAATTACGATGAGTATATTACTCTTATTACAACACAATACTAATTCTACTTTTAATGCAACCGTTTACATTGTTTTTCACCAAAACATATTGAATATGGTCCAGATTATGGGATGGAAAACCAAAAGACGCTACTTAAGTATGGATTAAAAATGTTTCAAAGATTAAGACAGCAACAAGTGAAAAGCTCATTTCATTAATTGTTTGCATGTTTCAAGACCTAAATCTCATTGATGAGCCTGATTATGACAGGAACATTTTTAGTGGAAATCTGTCCTTACTATTTCTATTTTATCATTATTCACTGCTGTCAATGTTAGGTTTTACGACTCCTTAGTTTCTTTGCACAAATTAAGTTACAAACCAAAGGAACGTTTAAACTATTAAACTCTAGTCATTTGGTCATTCCACATTTCTCTCCATCTATAATCTCCAGCTATATAAAAATTCAGAACTCGCACAGATCACCCATCCACGCTTGAGCGTGAGATTTTTTTTGACTTCGTCATAATATCCACTTGTGGTTCAAGTTTGTAAGCAATTCAGATTTTAATCGCGATATAATGCCATTTTATGAATTCGTATGTATGTAATTGTTTTGTTATGTATTTAATTATTGCGTAGAACAAATGATATGTTTCTGTGATATACTGATACGTGTATAGATATAAGTGTAAAAAGTTTATTCTAACGTTTTAAGTGAAACTATATTTAAATTCTGTATTTTATGTTCTATTGATTTATATTTTGGAATTAAGTCGTAGCTTGAAATTCCATGCTTCTTCACACCGTTATCTACTTGCCTAACTATAAAGTGGGCTAAGATCTGAAGTTTGAATTGTAGATGCTTTGTCTAAGTACAAGCGACTACATATACTGAAATCACGCAATTTTAGAAATGAATCCCAATCTTTATTCAATCTGAAGCAATTAAAGACACAAAAAATTTTTCTCAAATTTTGCTAAAATTTCTATTAAAAATGTCGCTATGAAATAACTTAAAAATCCCCTGCTAACCAAAAATTTTCTGCACGAAATTTACTTCATAAACAATAACAGCAATAGGATAAATGGTAACTTAAACTGAGAGATTACGCGGTTTATCTTAAAATTGTGTTTGATCTTCTCATATATACGGTTTGTGAGAAGCATTACAAACTAGTGTAACGCTGATATATAACTGAGCAAAATTGCATTAGATATAAGTCTTAAGCTACCTTTAAAAATTGATTTTATTGTAAAGTTCGTTTTAATGAAGAATTACATTCCATTACATAATATCAGTTTGTTTTTATCCACCTGCCAATATTTTTTTCTGAAAAGTTCGCTTTTGCCAATAAGAGTAAAAGAATACTTACATGAAATACTTATTTTAATTTAGAAGAAACATGGTAGAGTGACCATAGAGTTTCCTCCCAGTTTGCATGTAACCTTAAATACGGAGAGGAATTTTGTAGCGTGCGTGCAGTCCTGGAAATTCGTGTCATTGTTAGCATTCATAATGATCCAAAAGTCCATTATTATGTAAAAAAAATACTCTAATATTCCAGGGTTTACCGTATATGGTTTATCGCTACCATAGTATTATTTTCTAGTTTTTTCTGCAAAACTCAATATACATGCCGGTACGTACGGTATCAGATAAACATTCATTAATATTTGCTAAAATAAAGTGGAACACGTTTGTCATCATGCTGGTGTTTGTTCCTGGTAAAGTTGTGTTGACTTGTGAAAAGATAGCAAACAATGAAAGACGGAATCGCTGAAGATTGTGTATCAAAATCCATTTTAAAATCTATGCATGTAAACCAAATACTTCCGTGTGGATATGAGGAAGAGTAATTTGTTTGAATTTTGCTAACAATAAATGAATCGATGTTACTTGGAATCAAGTTATTCCGTGGCTAATCATTTATCATCATTTGTGAATAATTGGCAACATTTTTACATAGGTATTTCAACTGATATGCCAGTCTGTCTGTCTGTAAACAAGATAAAAAGCGAGCAATGACCAGTCCAATTGTTTTGATTCCTGATGCTTGCTTTTTATGTTAGTTACTTTGCAGTTTCATAAGTAAAGCTGAAGCTGGAAAGAAAAAAAGGTTTATGCATATAAAATACCATGATTATTAGATTGTGTAATAAGTCGCAGCTTTTCACCTTTCACATTCACTCAAGTACTGTTGAAAGAAACGATATATTTTAATTTTAAGTTTTAAAAACTGAGCATCCATCTGTTTTATAATTTGATTTAATTTTGACTACAGCTACAATAGAAATTGAAGATGAAGGGTTTAGAATCTACTTCCCCACTGATAATATTCCTACTGACGACGTCAACATTTAATTTTCTATGCACACACGTGTGCATTGCGTGCGTAACGTGTCCGGTTGGGTACCGTTACAGTCATGTAATATATTTTATAGAACATTTTGATTTGCGTTATACATAAACCAATTTGTACTAATGATTCATTTTTGGTTTGTTATAGGTGCTTAAAAAAGGTTTGTCAAAAAATAAAGCTGAAAATCTAATACTAATGAGATTCATGTTTTTATACAAAAAGTTTTAAAATAATTTATGATTGTTGTTGACACACATTTAGTATTAACAAATATTGTTACTTACAGATGTACCTATATATGCAGAAATTCCCGGGATGAATAGTCCAGTCGCGAAAGATAGTCCAGTCGTTGAGCTTTCTATAGTTTGTGATGAAGATTTCGGCAAACTTTTTGGGTTTGACGTCGAAAGAATAAATGATTACTGGATCAATCAAATAAAAGATTTGGAAGTTACATTTCAAACGCTAAGCTACTCCAAAATCAGGTTTTCAATGGTACCAGGAGTTTATTTGATGGTAAGTTGTTCTAACTGAACATGTAGCAGCTCCAAAATTTTGAATTCCAAACTCGGTTCATTTATTTCTTCATAACATATATTTCTTCCGAAAGGGTACAAACTATCAAGCATTTAATGAGGACTTAAACTTCAACGGATTTTCTGATCTAAAAGAAATTAGTGACAAGTTCGGAACATTGGCCTATAACGACAAAAAATTGAACCAATCAGATTTAATCCTTCTAGTAACTGGCACAAAGGGCATTCAATCATTTGTAAGTGGGAGAGCCTGCAATATTAGCCAAGCAAATAAGAAACTATCAAATATAGTCGTCTTGAGAGCTACCAAAACTAAATGGCATAGACATTTGGATTTAGCACGGTCAATCGGAAATGCGTATGTGTATAAATAATTAATTGCATGTAAATCATACTAACTCTTGATATTGATGATTTTAGATTTACCTGATATAGTACAATTTTCTTAGACTTGGTCTTCAAAGTGATCCTGTCGACTTTTCTTGCTCGAAAGGTTACATAATGAGCAAAAAAACAACAGCTTACCGTTTTTCCGAGTGCTCTGATTCTGATATCGATCTATATTTATCAACAAAAGAAAGCTTATGTTTAAGAAAGCTGAGCAGTAAAACGCACATTAAAAACAACGATGTTTTGCCTTCATTATCCACGGAATCTCATTGTATGATGGAGTATGGCAGTAACAACTTGGTTACTACAAAGGTAAGTGTTTTAGAACTGTTGTATCTTTCGTTTCTCCTTAACATACCTACGATTGTTTTGACTTATAAATTTTATTATAAGTACTGAATATGTAAAACTACACATGTGGACATGCTTTACCAGACTTAATAATCTTTCTATTCAAATTGTTTAGATATGCTTAACTTAAGGCTTAAATTGCAAAAATGTTCTTAAGCGGTAGCTTAAGGTGTAAATCAATGTTTGTACATAACAGACAGACTAAAAAGATAATCTTTGTTGTATTCCAGTACGTAGGATCAATTTGGCCAATATACAATTCTCCATGTGGAACAAATAAGGTTGGTTCGGCTATTCAAAACTTTCAAAATGGTATCAAATTTCGCAAATTGCTTATATGAACCTTTACTTTTAGTTTTGTTTCAGAGGCCGTTGCCTTCCAAAAGGTGTTGTATTTACAAATGTCAAGGCGAACCAGTGCTTAATTAGTACTGAAATATTTGCAAATGATGATCAACCAAAACTTGCACTTTGCCCAGAAATTGCTGAAAAATCTGATGAATTTATGCTGCGCGATAAAGGAAATGGCCAACTTTATCTTGCCGTTGTGTACTTTAACATAAACCGTAAAGATAAATGTTTAACGGTAAATGAAGACAATTCAAAAATTGTCTTCAGCGAATGCCCAGATATTATGTCTTCCACATTTTTGTGGGAGATGATAAAAATAGGAAACTCTTCATATCAAATTTTTCACAAAGAATCAAATAAATGTGTAGCTATTGACGATAAGATGAACACGATTTTAGCAGAGTGCAATGCTAACAGCAATGCACATATGGTTTGGAATGTTTCCGAAAATAATTTTCCATTCAGGATGGCTGAGAGGGAAGATGGTAGGTTTGACAAATGAAATCAAACTTTTAAATATACAAAAATGTACATTTAGAACATTCAAGACGTGCATTTCAAATGTTATGAAATAGTCAGCACAGAACAACCATTACTCCAACATCAGGGAGATGGAACTGATTTTGAAGACGACACTATAATGTCTACTGCTTCACCATTGAATACGACCAGTAATGATAAACGTAAGTTGAAATGTGAACAAAGGCACATAAATTTTGAGCCATTTTATCAATGAGATTTTTTGTTTTAGCTTTTGTTACGTTTTTTGGATCAAATATCTTTGTCCTGGGAAGTAGCATTGCCTTACTTGTCTTTGCGGTAATTATAATTATTGCGGTGTATAAATGGAAATATGTGCGAAAATCAAAGGTTAGAATTGCATAAAGTATATCATTATTAACACCCAGATGTTTAAATTGTAAATTGCCAAATTCAAAACTTGTAAATATTAAGTCAAACATAACTTTTACCACAAACAGAAACACCCTAGATACACAGATCTTCTAAAAGACGACTTTTATAAAGGAGCTGTGGAAAAAATTAACCCTGACTTAAACGTAGCACTGCAAGCTAATCTTTTACCGTTTAATAAACAATGGGAATTTCCTGAGGATCGGCTAAAACTTGGTTGGCTTTGCTTAAAAACCAGATTTTATGATTCCTATCACGATTGAATTGTGTTTGAACCTCTTTGTGTTAGGCAAGCAGCTTGGAGCAGGGACGTTTGGCGCGGTTGTAGAAGCGGAAGCGATAGGAATTTTTCAGTCAGAAGCAAGGACAACTGTAGCAGTTAAGACTGTAAATGATACCACTAATGAAGTACAAACTGAATCGCTGATTTCCGAGCTAAAGATTCTGTCCCATCTAGGAACACATATTAACATTGTGAACCTTCTTGGGGCGTGCACGAACCAACTTGCAACAAGACGTAAGATGTTTATAAAAACAGTTAATGCACTCGATTATTCAACAATCAAATGAAAGAATCAACATGATAGTTGCATTTTAAATATGTAGGAAGACTTTACGTAATTCTGGAGTTTTGTAAACATGGAAATCTAAGGACTTACTTGCATCGGCATAGGCATCGTTTTTTGGACCAAACAATTGCAGATGTAGATTCTACCGATGTTACTAGTCTCATTAATGTCATGACAATAAATGAAGTACCCTTAATCTTTAGGCAATCACTCACATTTTAAATCTTTTTATTACTTAATTATCGATAAAAATGTATAACTTTGCATTTGCAAGTTATTATTGTATGTGGTTTTAGAAAGTAGTAGGTACACGAGTAAGCAGGAAATGGGATGAAGTTTCACAAATAAATGGTAAACCTTTAATTTTGTTTTAGGAAAAATCAGCAATATTCCATTTCCTCCCTACCAAATACATCACCGGAAATTGAAACGCAAGACGCACAAACATTGAAAACAAGTGATTTAGTATGCTGGGCGTTTCAAATTGCACGAGGAATGGAATTTCTTTCTTTCAAAAGAGTAATTATATTAAAATACATATTATGGGAATTTTAGCACAAACTAAAAACGAACATATCGACAGCACCAAAAAGTACATACAGGTCTTTCTGAATTATTGAATACAATTAAGTAGGGTTTTTCGAAATGCTTTTATGGTATTCCCTAAATACCTGAATAAAAAACCGCTTTTCATCATATTGAAGATTTCAGAAATACCTGTTGTTCGATTTACGTGATTGTATGGGGTCAAAAGAAAGCCAACAATATTCAAGCTCAATAAGTGATAAAATGAGTGAAGTAATTAGCCAAAATTAGCCAACAAGCAAGTTCCATCAAATACCATTGACTGACTTGTACCACCACGAAGAACAAGGAAAATGCTTTCGTTACCAAACTTTGCAAATCACCATTTTAGATCATAGGCTATCTAAACATACTCATCAAAGTTTTTCTGAAAATATGGATTTTTTTGGTGCTGTTGATGTTTATTCTTACTTACAACTAGTGTGTTCTATTTTTAGTCAATGCTACTGTATAAAGCCTATATTATAATGTATGATTTAATGTTGATACACATAATAGCTTCTACTTGTTTTCCTTAAAATTTTAGTGAAAAGTATTTTATTAGTTATTCTGCAATTGTTACGTGTTTTTAAGTCAAAAGATTTCCGTAACAAAACCCGAATCCCTTTTTGAAACATCAGATTCTTCACGGAGATTTGGCGTCAAGAAATTGCCTGCTAGCTGAAAATAATGTTGTAAAAATTTGTGACTTTGGGCTTTCAAGGAAGCTACAACAAAATTATTACTACAATTACAAGAAAGATACTGATGTAAGTTTTCAAGCAAACGAATAATTGAAACATGATTGCAGGCATTTTGTGCATTAACTTTAAAATTATTTTGGCTTTTATTACGTAGGGTGCTCTCTTACCTTTCAAATGGATGGCTATTGAATCAATTAGATGCGGTCTTTTCTCATCAGCATCAGATTGCTGGTCATTCGGTGTAGTACTTTGGGAGCTTTTTACACTTGGTGACACACCATACCCAGGTTTGACATAATAAAGTTTAATGTCATTAAGTAATGATTACTAATTAGTAATGAAATAAAGATTAAGGACTGTAATGGCCATTAATTATGGACTGATTATTGACTATTACCAGGATTTTCTGTCGGTCATGATATTTACAATTACCTGAGCAAAAGAAACCGGATGGAGAAACCCTTGTACGCACCTTCAAGAGTGTATGACGTCATGCTACAATGTTGGCTAGAAAATCCAGCAGCTCGACCCACATTTACACAACTTGTAGAAAAGCTTCAGATAATGATGAAGGAACCATTAAAAGATTATTATTTTCAACTGGAGTCAGAATACCATAATCGTTCCCTTGGCCGCCATTCAAAAGAAACTGACGTCTTACTAAAAATAGGAAATAAAGAAATTATTTTTGATTCCGACCACACCGTAGATATTCATGGCTATCTACTGGCAAAAGGAAGTGATTCGGTTGCAGAAAGGTGTAAAAAAAGTAAGAAAGTATTTGGTAGTCAGAAATCTAAAAAAGAGGTTCCTCATATTGAAAGCGTTTAAATCTGTACATAGACTGGGTGAAGACAAAAACTGTAGGAAAGTTGGCAAATAGAAATAAATTTTTGTTTGTTTTTATGAAACTGCTAATATTTTTACTTGTTTATGTAAATGTAAATCTGCTTCATAGAATAATAAATATAGTAATACGTCAAACCAGACTTCCTAGCGTTAAATAAAAATGCTGGATTAAAAAATTTATAATCTCTGATTTAAACTCTACAATTTGGATTGTTTTTACCTCCACGCCATACATTGTCAGTTTTTACTCCTCCATCTGTATCACACAATTTGTAAATAGCAGATCCACCAACTTTTTTAATTACTATGAAACTATTTGATTTTATCGACCGAGTGTTTGCAAAAGTTTACCATACCGGACTTAATTCATTTAATGTTTATCTACCAATGACAAATTTTCAGCTTATCTTGTATCTCCATTTGATAATATATCTATAAGTACCTAAACGTCAGTTCAGATTGCTAAACCATGGGAAGTTGTTTAGATGAATTTATTGCCATCATTACTGTTACAATGCATGATTTATTCTTGTTTGAATGCAAAACTTTACTGCATTTTCATTCATGGCATTGAATCTAGTCCAGTTACCTGATGAGTAGTGGTTGTGGGTAAAAATTCTGCATAGAAAACTTGTTAGCCTATGAATTGCCAGTATACGATTTTTCTTTGTTTCGACAAATGCATTGGTTAGTGAATGATAAGGAAAACAGTGTATACATATTTTCCATACTTTTGGTCCATGTAGGCAGCACAAAGACAAGAAAAATTATAATTTCTTCGAATAATATAATAAAATAGAATGCTCCAAAATTATTTCGATAATTTCAACGGCATTTTCCTTACCACCCTCTCAGAAAGTGGCCTCATGCATGTTAACTTCGTAATGTAAAATGTGCATAATTGACAAATGATTATGAACACATTTATTGTAGTATTCGATGATTTGAATCATGTGCATCATTTTTACTGAATTCCAATCGTTATTCAATATCTTAAGGTTTCCTCCTGTGTCAACCATGCGGTTTCTGAGTTTCAAAGACCAAGATATCATACTGACGAGAAGTAAGTGCGTAGGGGTTTTTCTTCATGTGCTAAAAATTCCATGTGTTATTTCTCTCATTTTTCACATTCCATCAGTTCAAATTTCCAATGACCAGCACTTCATTAAAGTAACTAGTAACCAGTTTGCTGCAAAAGAAATAAGGAATTTTGGACAATGCCGGTAGCGTTAAATTTTGCTTATGTGTTTTTACTTTCAAAGACTGGTCAAACATCTGTTTAGTGTAAAAAATTTGTTTCTGATTCGATTTGTAGTGTTTTTTTAGACTGTACATACCAGTTTGTTTGATTACAAGCAATAATGTTACTTAAAACTTTTTATATGCAAGTATTATCTACTTTAATTTACGAGAGATTTTGCTAGAACAAGCTTGCATTTGCTTGCTAGATAACATTTTCCTGGTGAAATTTGTAAGGTGGTATACGTGGTAAGGTGTTTTTTCCCACATGAAACTTCTTACATGACAATAGATAAAAGTTAAAACGCAGGAGTGTCTAAGGTATTGTGTAGCACCAGGTATTTCTTAACAGATGTATGCATTGCAAATAAAACACTGTAAGTATGATATTTTATTTGTATTTTGTTAACGGCAAATGTACCAATTGATAAGTCATGACAAATAAAATTTTTTACTTACTAGTTAAAGAATTTATTGATTATTATTTGTCATCAATACTGAATACTTTTCAATATAGGTAAATACTCCATGCAACTGATATAATGGTCTCTCTTGCTATAAACAAGATTAGAGATTTCAATATTGATCTTTCCAAATAAGTTCTTTGGTGGCCGTTTAGGGTTTTATATAGTTGTATCTTTGTTGCTTGAAAGGTAAAGCTTCAAAGAGAGAAAGCTTGTAATACATAACATTATGATTACAAGATTATGATGTTGTGGTTTTTTGCCTTTACTA
Organism: Willowsia nigromaculata; assembly: GCA_034700605.1. Classification (NCBI taxonomy): domain Eukaryota; kingdom Metazoa; phylum Arthropoda; class Collembola; order Entomobryomorpha; family Entomobryidae; genus Willowsia; species Willowsia nigromaculata. The sequence goes on from JAQIXX010003179.1 coordinate 15,679, forward strand.
TAAATATTGCTTATGATCGTTGGACCTACTACCAGTAATCAATTACACTACGCAAGCGCAAGAGTGTCCAAACGGAAAAATTGTTCTAGTTTATTATAGGATTAAATATCAATTTCTGTCGTGTTACTACCAGCAATCAGCAGCCAATTAGGGTTAATTATTGCCAACTGATACTATTTATACACGAATTCTAAAATACAGTTCACGGATTACGGTAGTAATCGGGTTAGCATCAATACATTTTGAAGAGTACATGTGAGAACTGCAATAAAATACCTTCACAGGCACTTTGCACTGTATTAAAAATTAGGTTTACTGAAAGTTCCTGGAAAAGTAAGTTCCTAGACTTCGTTTTGCTAGAAATAAGTTCCTAGATAATCCTGTTTAAAAATCCTGAAGAGTAATAAGGAAAAAATGGCGTAACATTTTAAACTTTCAAAGTGAGGGGAACATTGTACCCGAACTAACATTCATACCGTAGTGAATCATTTGTATCTACATGTTTTATCATTGTCTGTTCATACGCTACAGTTATTGTACGATTTGAAACTTTGATATTCCTTTTTAAGAACAGGTAGAATGTCACAGCCATAAATAAATTATTTGAGAAATGAATTGATTTTATGGTAAAGTAGAGAATGGATATTCTAGCAAAATTAGCTACATATCTCAGATATTGATGTGATTAAGCATAAATGATTCACAAATTTCATAAAACGTTTGTTGTTTCTGGTGTACTTGGTTTATACAGAGAAGGTTTATTTCTGATTCGTTCAATTTTCTTGGTAATGATTTTTTCCGAATTTCTTTTTCTGGAAAAAATGCGTCATTAAATAATTTTCAAACTAATAGCGCAAACAGATTTCGACTTTTTATTTATTTTATCAACTTCTCAGACAATATTGTTATTAAAAGCGTATTTAAATTTTTTTGCAATTGTGAAATAAATTAGGTTTATGCATGCACGACCCACATGGTAAACCACTTTGCACATAATTCTATACACTGTTTTAAGAACCGTAAAAATACTATGTATAATTTCAATGATTAATACCAATGATGCTATCCCTATGCCAGCTAGCAACAAAATAAAAATTAACTGAATGTTTCCAGCCATTGTCGGTTTTTTAATCTCAGATACATCAGCCCAGTGACCCAGAAAGTTTACACCGTCTGTATTGAGCCTAGACCAGAAGCCGAATAGTCCCGACTCTGCAGTCCACTTAGTTCGAAGCAAAATATTAGGATGAATAATTCCAGCAATAAGAAAATTTATTTCTCCGTCGATTAGATTCTCCGACCCTACGAATACATTCTTATCAGCACCTTCTCGACTTACTCGCTTAGCATATATATCGCACATATATTTAGGGAGGATAACTGCCGATTTGTTGCATTGTTTAAGATATTCAAATATCATGGTATTCTCGCGTTCAGTTATAGCACCCATGAGTCTTTGAAAAAGTGGTCGCCCTATTGTTTTGTTAAACCATTTCCAGTTTGGTAATTCCGGCAAAATGATTTCTTTACTAGCTTGTGCTAAATTTGGGTGCAATCTTGTGTTATTTAAAAGTATTGTGAGTCTCTCTTTCAAATTTGAATGCGAATCGAGCTTTGATTTCTCTACAAAATGAATCAGACTTGAAATTTCCGACGAAACTTGAAGCATTCCAATATACTTTTCTGTGATCTCATGAGGACCAACTTTCAAAGTTAAATTGTTTGCACTATTAACCATGAATGCATGCCATCCAGCAGACACCCAGTCCAATCGAAATCCAAGGGTTCCACTTTTGGTAAGGATTGTAAAATTGTCTCTCAAGAGCTCCGAGAATTTTTCATAAGGAACAAGTTCTCTAGGAGCTATCATGTTATAAACATTATTGTTTTTGTATGCATTACTAAGAACTAATGCCGCCAATAAATATGAAATGATTACATATCTTAGATAATTCTTATTAAGCTGTTGGTAGAGGAAAGGATCTCCCTGCTCTAGTAGTCCTTTCATTGCCATGAATAAATGATCAAAAAACGAGCCCGGTAATGCGTCCATCATTCGCAAAAACAATGAAATAATTATTATAAACACAAATACACAGCCCCAAATGGAAGTTTCATAAACCGTGTATAGTTCGGAAAATGCCACACTTTGTAGTTCTATTTCCTTGCTGCAGCTAACAAACTCCAAATCATTGACTATATCTGAAATTGATGTCTCGTAAAATATTGGATCCGCAATTATATTTGCATGCACTGTCAAATATGTCTCGAGCGTATAATGCATGTAATCATCAATCAAGTTTCCTCGTTTTCCTTCCTTACACAAAGAATCGTCAAAATATTTTAGTGTAAAGTTCTTCATGATTGACATCCATAAGGACACTACACCATGTGATAGTTTTTCATGCAGGTTTAAAAACTGTAGTCTCGAGATTGAAGACATTTTTTGATTTCCACCAACGTAGTTGAAACATTTTTGAAAGTGTTCCACAATGCTTCTTACAGCTGCATTGGATTTGGCAGGGTGATGATGTACGTACCATGTACTCACAAAGCGTTCCTGCTGTGTTGTCAACAGTTTTGCATTTCTCATCAAAAAAGGTATGTAGTGGTATATGTAGCCATTTGACTCAGGAAAATATGCTGACCCACCAACATATCGTAATAATTCAGTAATAATTTGTGTGGAATTATGTATTTTGTGGGGTATTGATGTTGTCAAGTAGGCGACAAAAAAATCCCAATGCTTTATGTTTAAGGTTATATCCTCGGTGTTTGAGTAAGGACTCGGATGAGTTCGGTAAATCATGGATTCTAATCGTCCTGACCGGATCCATTTTTCAACAAATTCATTCTCATTTAGAACAAATATCTTCACTTTGCTCACAGTAGAAGGAGCAGCAAGACGGAAATCTGGAAGTACTCCATAGTAGTAAAAAGATTCAGAGAAAGTCATTGGGTTGTAGGTATACTGTGTAGGCATGAGTATTCCAATTTGAATTTCACAGTTCCAGGGTTTACTTTGAGAGGCGTGTCTCATAAAATCAATCCGAACACAAAAGTCGGATTGTCGTATACTGTTGTCATGCACGAGTTTTCTGTCAATTCGTGACGAGTGGCATTTTATGTAAGCGTATCCACTGTCCATATAAAAGTGCAAGGCTGATCCTCTATTAGCACTGTCTAACACACTATGTGGTAACCACATTGACCAAAGAAATCTGTAATGGATAATTGCAGGAATAGACCTTCGAAGAATTATTGGATACATATTTGGGGAAATATCTACTCCTTGAAAATTGTCTGCTACCACGTGACATGTCCCTGGTTTGTCACGTAATTGGTCATATATCAGTCCGAAGTTAACTGTAGTTGGTAACCTGTTCGTTTTTGTTGTTTGGTGATTGATGTCATGGCGTTTTACTACTGTTAAATTCACTAGATGCCTGGATGTATAATTTATTAGGTGTATATCTTCAATTGGCTTAATCTCCCACGGTATTTCGCTCCATCCCAGGCCATGGATTCGATCGATCGCATCTTGTAAAGAGCAGGTGATTGATAGGAGCAAAGCAAAAGTCAAAGTGAAAGGTGTATGACTGATTGAGTGTGACATTATAAGTGAAATATCGCTGAATTTACAATTTATGTAAAAATTTTGATAGTATATTACCAATAGTAGGTAATGTATTTCAAAAGTTCATAAAAATGTATATTAGCCGAATACTTTTAGCTCTCAAATTTTAGTATTAAAACGACAGTGGCTTGAAATCTTTTAACCAAGTCTGGCAACATGTATTGATTAAGACAGGTATTAGGATTTTTTATATTCAGAAGCTTTTAAATAATGAATTTTCTGATAATAGAAAGCATTAGATATTTTTTTCAAAATGTGTTTAAATATGTATTGCTTAAGACAGACACATTAAGTAGATCTAAGATAATTGAAAAACTTAAAATTAATCAAATTTCTTATGTGTGAACACGCTAGCTTATTTTGCTAAGTGTATTACAATATGTATTTTGGTTGTGAGCTTGATGCCTCTCTAAAGGGCTCATAACTTAAATGCTCATACAAGATAATGTATTAAAGCGCAATGTAATATATGCATTCAGGTGAAGAAAGCTGAAAATATAATATTGCGTCTCTCAAAGGTAGTTCCAAGGGACAAAGTTGATAAAGGGAGTCAACTTGATATACCAGAAATGTTTTTGCCAAAAGATTGTTTAAAGATGAAATAAATAAACTAGTTGGGTAGTGATGTGTTGATATTAAAGTTAGTTCAAAAGTTGAAGGGATCAAACTTATAAGATATGTATGTATTTTTGAGGTGACAATTTACTTATCAGTCTTATATAAAGAATGAAAAAATGAATACATGGATAGCACAAGTTTGAAAATTTTTGCTAAATAATTAAATGTGGAGTAAATTTATAAAGGCTAATTTTCTAATTTTTTACGACTAACAGGATTAGGGGGATTTATCCTGACACACAGATTTGCCACAAATTTTGCTTAGAGTCTCGCGAGTACCTTCTGAATCAACATGCTTAATTTCATATCTCAACGCTCAACCGTTTTTTGAGATTTGTCGGTTACAAGTTTCGGCGAGCAGGGTGCAATCATGTGTAATGTATACCATGGCATGTATGCAATAATTCAGATTAAATCAGAAAAAATAATTCAACAAAATTCCATTATACGATCATTAACTAATGTGTCTTTACAAACTGTCAGGCTGTAGGAAGCATCGTATCATGAAAAAAATCAGATTAATTTTTCTGATTTAACCTACATTATTACATTGTAATGGTATTGTAAATGGCAGGCAATTATCCGCCTCCTTAAATACCTCATTCGCCCCCTTTTTTTAGCTTACTTATCGGAAGGGTACAAAAATTACGAAAAAATTTACGAGTGAGTCGTTTTATAGGAGTAAGTGAGTGTTTTCTAGTGAATTTCGCTTTTAAACCACTCACGTACAGGACATACATAAGCATATCTATTCATGTAGAACTACTCTAGCAAATTTCTTAATATGCAGAATGAACGAATAAAACAGGAGTAAAACAGTTAATTTAAGTGCAGTCGCCTACACAGAAGCAGCCAAAATTTGTGATATTGAGCGTATGGTTCAATATGAACATTAATTCG
>JAQIXX010003180.1:0-20816 GCA_034700605.1 Willowsia nigromaculata
TTTCTTTTTAAATTTTGTTTCCTCTCCTTTTTTTTGTAATATATACCAAAAACAATTGACCATGTAATTTTTTTTTTACTTTGTTTCTAAACCTATGGATCTCTTATTATATTCATGTGTAATTGGAATGATCTGCAAATAAAGTCAATGAATGAATGAATGAATGAATTAGAGATTTGCAAAGTTTGCACTGTATGCATATCAAAAGATCATTTTTAAAGAATCGTAATTTGCGTTACGCCATAATGTTGCGAACATCAAAAGTCGTAAAACGACTAGTAAAATAAGATGTCAATAGCTTTTAACAGGAGGAAATTTTTAATTGATAACATGTTCACTATCTTATTCTTGGACTGTAGACGCCCCAGGAGACATCAGCCAAAGGCCAAAATCAGGATTTCTACTTACATTCAATATATTCTGTAGCATTTGTTCATTTCAGGAACAATGTTTGTTGTATAACATTATTATTATTAAAGAAATACACAAAAATTACCTGTTTTATTTCCTTTTAATGTGAAAGATTTGCATACACACGTTTACCGCTTTTACACTATTGCACTACTGCAAATGGGAAAATTGGCGCTGAAAAAATATCTACCATGCAGAGTTGTGCAAGGTATTTCCTTGTAGGTAAAATGTAAAGGTAAAAGGTATTCCCATATTTTCCTAAGGTTCTATTTTGATATTTTATGAAGGTATCGGTAAGGGAACGTTCATATATCACGTTATCATGATTTTGTCGATTTTTGACCTATCTACCAACGAAATCATCAACCGTCATATTTTGAAGACCCTATCTACCTACTAGACAAATATGACGTCATATATATTAATACATAATATATTATGTACCTATGCAGAAAAATTTTAAATATTAATTTTAAATAATTTTAAAATTTTTTAGAGCAAAAGTCAACTCTAGTAAGAAACTGAACCTTTCATCTGCTTCTGTCGGACTGAAGTTCTGTTTTCTAATAACACAAATACAACCGAAAAATTTATAACCGCCAATTAAATGTAACATAAAAGTCTGGCCCACTTGGCTAACTATTTATTATGCAACATCATTGAAGATGATGTATGTGTTGCTTATGTAATAAAGCAAAAATAATATAATTCTATAATTTGTACTATATGCAGAGAAACATTGATACTGATGATCTTGCGGCGAGTACAATAACGATTAATAGTATTAAATTTTTACTGAGGTAAAAGTTAAACGGTATTAGTCATTTGTTCATAGGTAAAAGGTAAAGGTATAAGGTATTAAACATTTTTTCACAGGTAGAAGGTAAAGGTACTAGTAATTTTTGATCATGTAAAAGGTAAAGGTATAAGGTATTTGGACAATTTCTCACCGGTTAAAGGTAAAGGTACAGGTAATATCTTCTACCTTTACCTTTTACCTAAATACCAGATAATTACCTCGGTAGCACAACTCTGCTACCATGGTACTGAGCTACACACGAAAGATCGGAAAAATTGGGTGCTCATCAAGAGTCCTACCAACAAATACTCAAACAGTGCCAGTCTGTCTATATGCTTCTGAAATGTAGCATATATTTTAATTGTCTCTTCTCACATTGAAAAATTAAAATTTTCGGATGCAATGCAATGCCATTTATTATTTTCAAATACATTTTTGAAACATAATGTGCAAGTGAAATTTGAGCGCATGCGCTCTATTTGATACAATGACAAAATTTAACCAACATGCTCAATTAAACCTGATGAACCATCCAAATTAGCAAATACGAAGCACACTTTTCACAAAATCTGTCTCATATTTTAAGGCAAAATGACAAATTATATGAATAACAATCCCTAAGATAGGAATGTTGTCGATGCCATGAATGTCCTAAATAAAAATCTCATTGAAAGTTTATTCTCAGTAATTAAATATCTATTTCATTTTCAAAAATCAGACATTTTATCAAGATACCCAAAAAACACAAACTTTTTTGGGAATGTGATAAAAGCCCATAGTGTAGTTCTTGTTATAGATTGACGCTGTAAAAACAGATTTTCAAAAATCCTTAAAATTTCTGAGAAAAGCAGGAGTGAAGTTCACATCACAGTAGAACATGAACATCAAAGTATGTTTTCAAATACGTACTTTCCAATGGCGTTGTCAAAAATTAAGTGCAATGCTTAGATTTTGAAATATTCAATTTTCGCGCCATATTTAAAAAATAAATCAAAATTTCAAAAACTGAAGAAAAGCCCAATGTCAAGCTTTAAATTTAGTACCTCCATGCCAAATTACATTGCTCTACCTCAAAAACCGTGGCCGTGAGTCAGGACTCAATATTTTCGAAACTTTTGGCAATATCTCGCACAAAAATGAACTAAGAGAAAAAATATTTTGCATATCAATGTTTTAGCATGTCGTGATTATGTGTGCCAAATTTCAGAAATTCCGGAGGACCCCATTGCACACCTTTCCTATATGGCGTATTTTAACACAGAGGACATTTCACTTTCCCCCTGGTAATGAATGCAAAACGATGCAAACCAATGTCTAAAAGAGCAAATCTTGATTAATAGCAATTGTATGACATGACTCTTGGGAAACTCGCTGTTTCATTTTGAAATCAATGGTGTATGCAATGATATGGATACACTATTGGCATGAACAGCCTACCATAAATTACTGGGGCTTAAGTTCCAATTGATTAACTCGTTTTCATTGATATTAGTAAAGTAAAATGCTGGTCTGTCAATAAGCTGACATAAGGTCGAAGTGGACAGCAACTCTGTTGACGAGTTTTTTTTTCAGACGACACGTCTGTTATTTTGGAATACATTTTCTGCAAAATAACATCACATTTAACTTTCAGTAAAATCTATTTCACTCCACTGTGCATACCAAAGACTCGTTAGATTACATATTCTTTATCTATATACCTGATTATATAATTTTGTTTTAGTTCAGACCCACAATAGCCTATCACCGAATGCAATATTGATTGTGTTCCATTTTCACTAAAAAGACATGTTGAAATTGCGACATGGAAAATGGGGAATAATTTTTTATACACATTTTTTCTTTTCGATGACCAAATTTTTAATATTTTTTCTGTCTCATATGTAAATCCAAATAAGGAAGTATTACGCAGCACTGAATATTGTGTTGCTGCTACAGCAATGAGCGAGTTAGATAAACTTACGAGAATAACATACCTTATATAGTAACTACGCATTTCTATGTAAAGCTTGCTACTAAAATTACATCTTGTCAATATGCGAAGCATAAAATCATAAAGAGCTGTCAGCAAAATTTAATCCGGTGTCCAAATACGCTCAAGTCTAACCCAGAAAATGTAGTAATGTTAAATAAATAATAATTTTATTTAAAATCAAGCATGATTGAGCACTACTATTAGTAAGAAAATTGGTGTCGATAATAGTCTGAGGAAAGTCCATATAATAATAATTCTCATAATAACATGTTCTCATAATGCAAAATGTCATAACGGTTAATTCTCATAACGAATCAATTCTCATAATAAATCTAATTCTCATAATGCCATGTTCGCATAAAGTATAAATTCTCATAATATTTCCGGAAACATTTTTTGTAAGTTTGCGTAGTTCCAAACTTCAAAATATTGGGGAAGACTAGGAAAGCAAAAATATCATCTCAAGCATTCTTGAATAACTCTTTCCTGAACTGTCATCCTTATTCTAACTATGAAACTAAGAAGCTACTCTTTTTGTCTAAACACAATTAAAAATTGTGATGCAGTTTTAAAAAATTATATCGGATATCCTGATGAAGTTATACATCCTATACAGTTTGTTGTTGCTACATACCGCTTGTAGCAATGTAACTTACAATATTTTGGCTCAAGGTTTTAATATTAAATATAGAATACAATTGAGGTGACACAAATTCTTATAGACATGTGGAACGTTTTAGGGGTTTTAGTTAACACATAGGACATGCATACTGGAAAAAGTACACTCAGACTTACTTATAAGAGATATTGAGTTCTAAATACAACATCTTAGACACACGACTCAAGGCTGGTATTTATCAACTCATAAAACACAATGTACAACTTTGGATTGTTAATACGAATACAGTATTTAGATTGGTTTGGATTAGAATTCATTACACGGGAGTTTGCCTGTAAGTATATTAATTTTCATTGAACAGATGCTCATATTTTTTATGTTGGCAAAAGGATTGCTATAAACTTTAAATTTGTGAATAATTAGAATTATAAGCCATTACATTTTTTAACGAAATGAAGTATTTCTGATGTTAAAAATATATCCTTTTTATATTTGATATTATGGCAATGTTGAATTGCTCAATGAAATATATTTTGTTTTACATGAATTGTTATGAACAGCTCTGAAAGTAAGCAACGATCACCCTACAAAACGTACTAGATTTACTTACATTTTAAGCTATAAAATTTGCTTTGCTACATACGCTTTAAAATTTGTAAAATTATGGGAATGTTTCATTATGAGAATCGAAATTTATACGCACTGCAACTTTATAAGAATATGTACCTGTATGGGAATTAACTTTTATGAGAACTCGATTATGCGAATTCGCTCATTACGAGAACTGGATTATGAGAACTTTCCGAAGGCAGTCGATAATACAGCAAGAATATTGAAAATGGTTCTGGCAATCCTACATTAGAACGAAAGGAGTCGGCTTGGATAATATATCATTGTTCACTAATCAACGACGCATTTATTTTTAAGGTATACGCAAACTATGGGAGCCCGGCTATATGTTTTTATAGTAATTTAACATGTGTTTCTGATGTCTCTTCTGATAAGAAAAGTTAATAAAATATGTTGACAATCGCTTTACTCCTCAACGGTTGTAACTTTTAAAAAACGTTTTTGAAATGAAACAATACGTATTTATTATTAAGAAATATGCTGTTACTATGTAATTTGATGAGCAAATGTTAATCTCAATATGAGTTAGGGAATACGGATTTTAAAGCCTCATTTTAACTATTCGCCTTTTCTTCACTTTGTCATGTCTCCTTTTAAGCAAATGAATTTTAACTACTGTAAATGGATCAAAATATTGATGGATGTCGAAAAACGATGCCTGCATTTAGGTTGTGCGAATGAAGAAATCAAGGCCGTTTGCAAAGGTACACATTATGCCATCCCTAAACTCCAACTCCTTAGATATTTTGACTGGTTTTGAAATTGGTATAGTGCTCGTTTTTATTCCGTACTTTTTAGAAAAAACGTAAACTTCTTGTCAAAATGAAACAGATACTTTCAGATTGACCATTTGTGAATGTCTATTAGTATTTGAAAAATGCCCTCTGAGACAGAGAAAAAGCTGACATGCTTGTTGAACAGCCTGATGAAAGCAAATGGGGCTGCAAAAATTAATATTTTTTCTGGCATTTGCTCCTATTCAAATATATTCGAATTGCGCCACTCTTTATATACAATAATGTAACCTGCTAATATAAATGTCCTTGTGCTAAAATGGAAGTAAATTTTGATGATTTTTCTACGCAGTACACTCACTGTCTCTTTGGATTGGAAACAACAGCCCACTCATTTTCGAAATAAAACAAAAATTGCCAAGATATATGCATCGAACAATTTCTACTTCTATACTATAAATAATTGAATATTTCGCTCTGGAGAAGGATAAAATTATTACGCCACAAATTGGTTTGGAAGTGGACAGTTCCTCATAGATGAGTATTCATCGTCCAACAAACTGAAATAAATATTTTAGCAATTTTTATGCTTATAATTCGAGTTAAAAGTCTTAATTTATCTAAAATATCTAAACGTTTTATGAATAATTTTTGTGACAAGCTTTTACATTAAGCTTTCGCATTTTTATATTAAATTTTACATTGTAAATTTACATAAATATTGTCAGCAATGTATATTCTTATGAAACCCGTTTTTTTCTACAAATACACAAAATGTTTTTACAAAAGTATGTCATTTAATCTGGCATATAAATGATAATAGTCCATCAAAATATATTTTGAAAATGAACAATTGTATGTTAGTCGTTTGACGTCAATTAAAAAAATACACGCCAACAATGCACTTGTCTGAGCTAAACAAGTCGCGAATTAGTTTGGACTAAGCATAAATATGTTTTGGTGAATGAGTTGTTTGTCCTAACTGTAGATTAAATCTCATTTGTCGAAATTGTCTTTAAAGCACACTGCATCTATATATAAATGACTTTCAACGAGAGCTTCAAATCCCAAAACTGCATGATCAAAATCACACTAGTAAATGGAACGTGTGCTAAATTTCCTCTTGTGAAACATAGTTTTCAAAAGAAGGCTGGACTCTCTCCTAATATAATTGGTGTGCTAATTTAATAACTTATAATTTCATAATTTCAATATGATGTTATTAAACTGCAACCTTAAGAGTGGAAGGCTGAATGTTTAAAACAAAACATTACTAGGCCATCATGCTTGTAGCTAGACTGAACCAAGATGGAAAATAGTCCAGACCAAACATCATTATCCTTTCTTCGGCGAGAACTTTCCATACCGAGTATGCTCGTGCAATGGTAGTCAATCAATATGTTCACATTAAAAATATTTTGAATGACGGCCACAGGTAGCTTTAAATATAGTTTTGCGTATTCCTGCATGGAAAATAGTATTCTTAAAGGATAATCATATTCCATTGTGCAATTTAAAAGTCGCTTTATAATATGAGCTTCACGGGAGTTCTCCATAGCTAATTTCCTATTGAACCTACCATCGCACATTGACAAATTTTCCTCTAAAGTTATATAAAATTTTTCTAGTGGTTGAGATACCTCCTGGAACTTAATACTAGAGCCACAAAAACAGAAAACTTGAACTTCCATATTTGTCACACTTTCAAAGCAAGAGCTATTTTGCTAGCAGTACACGTTAATTAGTAACAATTCAGGCTTTTGGCTTGTGGGAATACTGAAAAAAGTACCGGTCTGTCAGAACGGGTTGAAAAGCTCTTAATACATTTTTCATACAACACTTTTGCAGCAAATATTTTCGTCGCTTCACTCCGAAATATATAAATGTACTACTAAAAATCTAAATCTGAAATAGACACCTGTTCGGAATTACGCGCCCCCATTAATAGACGCCCGGCGTCTACGGACTAAAAGGTTGACGGAGTAAATAGACGCCTCCCTTTAATACGCGCCTCCCCTCCCAATAGACGCCTCCTCAAAAATATTCTGATAAGTGTCACATGCATATCAGTATATATACGTGCATTTAAATGATCATAAAATACAGTATTTGACCTATTTTACGTTAGATGTGTATTTTTAACAAAGATAACACGAAAAATTACATAAAAATCTAATTTTTATCTTAGATTTGTGCATTAAGACGAAGACTTTTAGGAAATTTTTAATGAATAAAAGCTGACGGAGTAAATAGACGCCCCCCTCAATTACGCGCCTCCCTTTAATAAAGGCCCCGGCGGCTACGGATGAAAAATTTGATATTGCACGCATTGCCGGGGCGTTTATTGCAGATTTTACGGTAATTATTTTTGCAATGATCAAACCCGAATTTGAAAAGAAATGCTAGGGAGGGGGAGCTCGAGCTCTGCATGTCCCATTTACCTACACTAGTCGACACGGTCTTTTTCTCAATGATGAAATTCCTGGTGAACCTGCCATTGCCCACGGAGAAATTTACCTTTGAAAAATCTCAGATCGATTTTCAAATTAGCTACCGACATGCCACCCACTTGATTATTAAAATTAGAAACTAAGCTATCCACATTGAAAATACGGATGATGTGATGGGTACTAAGTGATCTACATATAGAGACACTCAAACTTTAGTTTGAAATAATACAAATCTCCTCTTTAAAGCATATTGGTACAATACCATTCTATCGATAAGCGTTACAAAGCTTCTAAAACTGCATGTGTTGCGTTTTTGTTGCTATCATAGTAAATTTGTTGACGATTTTTTTATGAAATACATTCTGTTATTTTGGAATACATTTTCTGCAAAATAAAAACACACTTAACCTTCAGTTAAATTGATGTTACTGAAATTTAAGCAAATTTCTGGGTTTTTGGTGTCACCAAGGATTTTTTTGTAGATCATTAGAAATTCTGCTTTGAATAGAGGGGAGATAGAATAGGTGCACATGACACCATCCTTCCACTTCAACCCCGTTATTTCCTCGACTCGACAATTCAACACGCCTTACCTCTCGGCTCAGTAAATTTTAAACTTATCGCTCCAAACTCTAATTATAACTCCAATTTAAGGCAAGTGTGTTGACAACATTCTCGGAAACCTCAACTGTTCTGAATCACAAATTTATGACCTTTTCGGAAAATTTTTAGCTTATAAGTCGCGACAATGCAAACTAAGATTAGACCTTTGCAAACAATCTCAGTAAATACTGCAAATATTTATTATTTTTCTAATATTTCAAACTGTTCGTTTGCTCATCGCTTTTTCAATCTAAACTTATCTCTCAAAATAGGATTTGTGAAGATTTTTTATGGCTTGCTTTTACCTAAGTCGGCGGTGTAGATTGCTTCCCACATTTTTTCACCAAATTACGTCAGTGTCGGTTTCCTACTTCATGACAAAATTCCGGGTGGACCTGCCATCGCACACAGACATAGTAACTGTTTTCTAGGGATTGACTCAGCTATTTTCAAATACTTTTTTGAAAAATAGCAATAAAGTATAGGAGATAAGGTAACTCATTTTCAACCTAGTAAACTCAGTAATTTATTTACTCAATTAGTTAAAAAGGTTAAATCATATATGATTTTCATAATACTAACATATTCACATTAATATTACGAGTCATGCATAGAGTGACATTAAAACATGGAATTTCTTGACTAATAGGAGCAAAAGGGAATAAGGATGTTTAAGGGTAATTTAAAGGTAGGTTAATCTAGTAGAAGTTTATAGTCAAAATTATGTAACTCTCAAAGTTATTTTGTAAACTTTACGAATTTAAAATTGAGCATCAACAACGGCAGAAGCGTTAGTTATTCATTCTGCAGGAGCAAAGCTGATCGAAATGTTCGTTTTGAAGGCGGTGATGTCGCAAGTTAGAAAGTAATCGAAAGAAGAAAACTAATCGAAAAAGAGACAAGAATTGCATTAGCGCTATGGATTTTTTGTTTAAGAAAAATGCATATATAACACATGCAAGATAGCCAGTTATAACATTCACTCCACTAAATACTTTCCAGCCTAATAATATATTTTCGGAAGAGAATTATCTGCCATCGAAAATAAAAATTGTGCCTTAGTAAAGAATACTTTTATCATTGGAACTGAATACGGCACAGCCAATCCAGTAGTGGGGAGAGGGCTCAAAACATATACTCAAATATTCGGACCAGATATATTCTGTAAATATTACAATATACGGGATATTCTATATAAGCGTTTCAAATTTGGCATAGATTAAGCAATAAAAAGGAAATACATGACTTAAATTCTGAAGTTTCCAGCAAAACAAATTTCGAATTTGAGGAATATTTAGGGAATCCCAACAAATAACTCTGGTTTAGCAGCGAATAAAGAAACTGTTCTTAATTGGCAGGGTTAACCATATTAAAATCAGTTTTGAGCTCTGGTATGCTCAAACCTTGATTTTCGGATTTTCAACATTTGTAATATTTCAGACGTTTGGAAAACTTACACGTTATTTTGTAATTATTTTAAAACAATTTTAAAAACAGTTTAAGGTCTTTTAAGCACGCAAGTAAATATCAGCAATTTCAAATTTAATTTGGGGAAGAGAGGGGGCTCGAGCGCTTCTGCTTACTTCTACATGCACTGGTTGGATCAGTATTTTTTGCGAAATTCCTGGTCAACCTACCATCTCGCACGGAGAAATTTATCCCGAAAAAACCTTAAAATGCTTTTCTGGTGGTTCAGATACCTCCTAGAATAGAGTTACAGAGGCTGAATACTGTGAAACTTCCGTTTTTATTATGCATCTCTTCTGATATGGTAGATATGATTGCAGAATAGTGCCAGTCGCCACATTCCGCGATTATAATTATTTTCAAATACATTTTTGAAAAATAATATAATAGTTTATTTTGATTAAAGAAGCTTTAGCACTTTTTAAAGATGACCAACTCCTTGTGTATTTATGGCACGTTTGGTGTTGCGGAATAAAATTTTCACGAAAACACTCAAAACTCTCACATGCTGTATTCTTCTGAGATGTGGATGACGAGATTTGACATCTGTCTTGCATTACATTATAAATTGTAAAATCATTTCACTTGCAATTTACTTTGATAATACAGATTTGATAAGTTCTGTGTCTAAAACTGAGCTATACTACGGCCACCTGGTGCTGGTCTATGAGACAAAACGAGAGGAGATGAGAGCAATGTACCAATATCATTACGTAATTGAGGCAGCTGTGCACAAGTTATACAAGTACAACGCCTGAATGGCAACGTGCGTTTAAAGACTCTAAATAATATATTTCTGGAAGCGTTTTCTGAAACTGCAAGAAAAAATATTTTACTGGGTGAACTAGACAAGACGTGATAAGCTCTGGACCAAATATCTGCATCATTTCGTGAAAAAAACCATTCTTATGGAAGGATACTCGCACGTTGCAGGTCTACCAATACACCTTGGAAATTTATGATTTATTTTTCATACGTAACTTTTTTTCTGTATTGCAAGAAGAATTTATTTGTTAATTTCAAATACATTTTTGAAATACAACATGACAGTAAACAATTTCCATAAAATAGGATGACCAAATTAGAATTTAAATCTAGTGTTTTGTTTGTTTGAAAAATAACGTAGTCAACATTCAAAAAAATATGCATTACTTTCTATGAGCTCGAGCACTCTTTGCCCCCGGCACTAGTCGGCTCCGTCTTCTTCTCCAGGACGAAATTCCTGGTGAATCTGCCATCGTACAAAGAGAAATTTACATCTGAAAATTTAAAATAATTTTCTAATGGCCGATATACCACCTTGGAACCTAACACTGGAGCCACAAAACCTTTAAACTGTAGAACTTCCATATTTTTCGTATGTGTCTTCCGAAATAGCAAGAAAATATCATTGTAAAGTATAATCGGTTAGTGCATCCAGCAACCTTAATTATTTTCGAATACGTTTTTGAAAAATAACATTATAATATATTTCAGATAAACAAGCTTTAATATTTAAAAGTGGGAGAATTGGTGTAGGAAATAAACCTAAATTTGCCGGAGGTGCTGCCTCTGAGTACCTTCCTTGGAATAAGCATTGCATGTTGGTTTTATATAAATACCTTTGCACTCCGCAATATATATTATTTTCAAATAATTTTTTGTTATATAACATGATAAATAATTCAAAAGAAATACGCGTTTAATTTTTCATTTTAAATTAGAAGCTTTGCATGGGTACATGGGTTTACTCTTGTGAAATACATTGCTCGCAAAATACACAAGACTCTGATTCAATTATCATATTAATTGTATATCTTTTCAGTCGAAATTCACTTTGAAATTGCATAATTGAAAGTGGGGAAATTGGTTTTGGAAATAAAGCTTTAATTTCAACCGTGGTTTGGACTGAGTTACACTGGCAAAGTTACATGGACTTTGCATACTTCTCAACAACCTGATGAAAGCGGAGTTCTGGTATATAATACTCGAACAGTGCCACTCTATCTGTATGCTTTAATAATGTAGTGCATATTTTTTATGACTTTTCTGATATAAAAGATTAAACTTTTGCATTGCAATGCCATTTGTTATTTTCAAATACATTTTTGAAGCATAACATCTTACTAAATTTTGAGTAAACGCGCTATCTGATACGATAACCAAATTTACATTTATGAATCTTGTGGACGTTTATCGGCCCAAGACACGTTATCCACAACAAAACACTCAACTCCATTACGTACAATGATAATGGTGAAATTGAGGTTATTTTAAGGTAGATTTATGAATTGGTCATTTGAAGTTGTTAAATATAATTACAGAAGAAAAAATGCTTGCATACCCGTGAACGAGCTGAATAAAGATGCGATGTGACTTAGGGAATTAACGTTTACTGTTTCAAAATTGGTTTTTCACAAAAAAAAACAATCAAGTTCTTAACATGTAACGACATTGATGAAAGTGATGCTATTTAAATTCACACTCATGATTTAGTCATTCGAATTGGTAAATCCAGTGTAAATATGGAAAAAAGTGGCCTGGCATCCCTATGAACGAGCTGAATATATCTCCAATGTGACTTATTCTTACAAGTTAAACTTCCATTCGTATTACCGGGTAGCGCATTTTTACACTCTTTCTACGGATCTATACAAATACTTTTTTGAATTCTAAAAATTATTTCGGTCTGCAGTAAATTCTATAAAAGTAAATTCATACAAGCATATTTTTAATATAAAAAATTGTCGCATCCTAAAGAAAGCTGTATATATATTTTTTGACGTAAGTATTATGTAAAACGCTAAATGATGATCATGTAATTGCCCAAAAATATGAACGATTTTCACAACTCAAATCAAACCTGAAAACGATTGTCAAACAGTTATAGTCAAAACAAGGAAATAACACTAATATTTGGCAAACCATATTAACAAATATGACTAATTTTTACATCTTTCCTTTAATATGCCACAAAATAGTTTTCCATCTGCCATACACCTTAAACTTTCTTATAATCAAAGAATAGACATTTGACTTCCTCGTTGTATAAAAACATAAAAAGGAAGCAAAACGCTGTCAAAAAGAGAAACTAAGGATTAAGTGCAATCCTATGATCATCTTCCAACGAATAGTAAAAATAGAAACTTGTTTGTCTCGCAATGCACACTTACATAGAAGCCCTATCTTTCAAATTTTATTTTTATAAAGAGTTTTATTTATCTAGAACGTCGATAAAATCGGAGTTTAAATATTTTGTGTGCGTGTGCTACGTTAACTGTCAATTTTTCCAAAAAATGCTCAATTCTGTTACATAATATATACAATGCTAATTAAGAAATCACATAAGTCGTAGGATATTCTTTTTTCTTCTTGGAACTCAGAGAAATCTGCAAGGATGTTCATGAAGTGAAAGAATAAAAGTGCAATAATAACTTCCATTGTGGTTTTCGACTTTAAAAACAACGTTTTGGGCTTTGACTTCATCACCTCATATCTGTTACATGATTTTTTATCACAAGAACTCCCACATAATAGACGATGGTTAACATAAATGCAATGCATATTTTACATATATTCTCCACCGCTTGATACAAACATAAGTTGATTCTTATGATTACATCGAAGGCGGCAAATTCTTACAAAATAAAATTCCTAGAAAGTTCCCTAATATTTTTATGCATTCCATTACAAATTAAATATTTTATAGTATGTTTTCACATAAGTGTTGTCTGCCAAGTATATTGCTCGTCAAATTTTTTCTTCAAAATTTCCTCAAATAATGATGAATAAATCATATAATACTTTCATTTTCAAATTAGTTTCAAATTGCATCGTTGACAGTGGCAAGTTCTGCGTTATGAACAAAACAATAATACATAGCCTCGCAGACAGAACTGCACAAGGGAAAATAGAGAAAGTATAAACCAAACAGTATTACTGGCAGCGCTGAAGATTGAGATGCTGTCATTGCAAGAAACGAGCTAAATAAGGAGCAAAATTAACTTATGCATGATACTTATAGAATTATTCATTCATTATTTTATACGACGGGAAAACGTAGATATGCTTAATGTTTTACAAACTTCGCTATGAGAAGTGCAGTCTTAAAATAAGTGATCTTCTTTAATAGCTATTTCATACATTGACAAAATCTCAATTTAAGGATTAAAGCATCAAGTGCTTCGTTTTTAATGCAAAGTACATTTCCCATAATTTTCGCACAAACCTGTCTCAATTTAAGTAAAATGGCAAAGTATATGACTAACAGTCTTGAGGATAGGAATGTCGTTTTGGCCACGAATTTGCTAAACAAAGAGCCGAATGGACTAGTGGAGGTAAAGGTAAGGAAGGATCTAAGTCCCAATTCAATGACGTATTTTTATTTGTACGACACACGTTAACTGCCAGTCTGTTAATAAGCTAAGAAAAATTCATAATGAACAGTAACTTTGTCGACAATATTTTTTGGAGGATACATCTGTTATTTTGGAATACATTTTTTGCCAAATAACATGAAAGTTGACTTTCAGTAAAATCTATTTCACTCATTTGCACAAGGAAGAATGGGACTCATTAACGTGGAAACATTAGAGGATAAAAAAACTAGTGTTGTGCATTGAAACTTAAATTGCTTATGCATATTTAAATAAAATGGAACTCAATAAAACCTTTTATGGTGATTCGGGACTTTTCAAATGGCGTTTTGGGTTAGTTTTCATGACCTTGTGACCATTCCATGAGAATTTTCCTCACAAGAACTCCCGCAAAATAGACGATCGTTCACATTACTTCCATAAATATTAGCATGCATTCTCTACCTTTTGATGCAAATATAATTTGGTTCGTAAGATGAAACCGGCGCGCGAAAAATCCTTAGAGAATTCCAATCCCAAGAAATTAATTGAGTGTAAAATATTTTCTAAGTATTTTACATCAGGTACATACTAAATTCGTCACTGCCGTCAAATATTTTGTGGTATGTTTTTACAAAAGTATTGTCTGCCAAGCATATTACTTGTCAGATTTTTTCTTCAAAATTTCCTTAAGTCTGCCTCTTAATGGATTATAAGTTATATAATATTTTCATTTAAAAGTTACTTTCAAACTGCCTCATTGACAGTGGCAAGTTCTGTGTCAAGAACCAAGTGCTATTTTGACTACTTTTCCAGAGGGAACTTACCTTGTTTCTTTGGGAAATTCCTCTTAAAACTGTCATCGCACTCGAAGTAATTCAGCTCTAATATTAGCATTCAGAGTCTTTAAATATTTTTCCGACTGGTTGAGGAATCTCTTAGGATGACAATGCTGACACTAGGTCACGCAGGTTCAACAAAATCTCGAAAATATAAATAATAGTAAGAGCTTTAACCGGCAGGTTTGAAGCATTCGTCATAAAACCATTAATGAAAAATTGCTTGCATAATTGAATTGAAACCAGGCAAAAATTTTGAATATTCCAAAGATGGAATAAAACGGGGGATGTCAAATGATTTTCAAAGGACTGTTTATGTTTGATTGTCCACCTTATGTTCAAATACAAATTTGGAAATTCTGGGAGGGCCTTGTTTCCAAACTTCACTGCCCTTTATTATGGTTGATTTGTGCCTACACTGAATCACAAAATATTATCTCGTTTCTCCTAAACTCTCATACTTCTACAAAGTGCCCAAGTGCGCGTTTTATCAGAGTCCATTATGCCGCATATTACTTTCATATTACAAAGCTCTTGCTTAATACTCAATATTAGCTAGTTTATAAAAATTTTAAAAAAAATTGGAATCCAAATATTAAAAATTGTTTTGGTATAACTTCTTCCAAATGTGAGATTAACTTGCCTACCTTTTTTAAATGTGATTTGCAATGAAAAAACCAATGCTTGCTTTTCAATTTGAAATAATCTTGAAACGAGGAATTCCATTAAACGAAATATAAACATTTGATTTTAAATGTGTTGAAATAAACTGAAATTGCACAATTGTTTGGTAAGTACCCTTGAACCACGTAATCACTCTCCATTGCAAATAATGAGCTTTGATTGTTGTTCAAAGATATTGGGAAATAATATGCATTCTTGGTAAACCTTTGTTTTGCTCAATATTTCGGAGCAAGGGCAACCGATTTTTATAAAAGTAGGTGGAGGTACATGCACACATGCACATTCACCATTGAACAGTTGACCATGGCGTTTGCAAGGAATATTTTGCCACCAATTTTTGTGGCGTTTCTTCTCCTACAGCTAATTACCATTGGATTAACACAAGAGCCAGAGGTAATTGAATTCCACTTGAGAGATCACAAGTTAACATATCAATACTTTTGAAATGCATTATTTTAAGGATTAATTTATCGTTTCAATTTGGAGGGGCCAGATGTACCAAACTGCGCGAGACATGGAGAACTGTGCACTTGGCGTGAGTGCTGCAAACAATTTGTCTGTCATGATTTCAGCGAGGTCTGTCTATGGCCGGAGGAGATTTACCCTTAGACACATCATACTGTCCTTAAACATGTGCTTACCAAACTTATCAGAAATTTAACTTAATTTTGAAAATAAAAATTTGCACATAAACATGACAGCATTTTCTAATGTTTCTAAAGTCGTACAAACTTGCCAGAAGAATACGAACGTGTATAAATTTATTGAGACACTCTGATCTTAATTTTAGCTCAACATTTGCATTTCAATGATAAGTTAGGTCAAATCCCAGCGAAATCCATTATTATTTCATAAATGAATACAATTAATGTAAGAAAATTGTGTATAATTCTAGCGACAGTTCAAAATTTCATGTAACTTAATATAGATTCATTATTTTTAACCTACTGTATAAGACATACAGAGAGCATCTAAGAATTTTTTATCAAAAACTCGCGAAATTATAGTCTTTACAGGCATTGTAAATTAAATCATAATTTCTACTTAATGATAAAGTACTCGAAATACATATGTGAAATATAATTTATTGGTATGTTGCTCAGGAAAACTATGTATCCTGTGAAGTGTTTTGTTTAGTCGTTAATTCTTAACAATTTCTTAGTAGATATTTTAATTCTACTTACTCATGCCAAAAGTTTCAGGTTTCTGCATCAAGAAACGTGGCTTCCACAGAAATCCCCGCAGAAGCACTTTGCAAATTTGTGTCTGCCGTCATTCGAAAAATTCTAAAATTAAATTTTTTTAAATGGTGGCAATTTAGTTACTCAATATGGTTGTATATGAACCTGTGAAATAATTGATGAATATTTGCTATCGATTTCGATCATTTTCCTAAGTCAGACGATTAAGCTCTCTTGGATTGTAACACTGGAGCTACGGAAGCTGAATTCTGAGAAACTTCCATATTTTTCATACATCTCTTCCGAAATAGCAAGAAGAATTTATTGGAATATAACCAGTCACTACACCCTGCTAACTTAATTATTTTCAAATACATTTTTGAAAAATAACCATTTCCACAAAAACGGTCAAAACCTTGAAAAAATGTAATGTAAATTGCAAAATGAGCCTGACTTGAAATGATATTGTGACCTCATGACTTCTTTAGTTGCCTTATCTAAATTTAGATAGACCCAAAATAGACGATCAATTTCATTACTCTTATACATATTTTCAAACATCTTCTGCCGTTGCATGCACAACTAAGAAGTACAAAAAAAACACCATGGTGGTTGTGGGCGGCTCAATTACCCAAACGGGAAACCGTTTGGAGAAAACGTTAGAATCATTTCATAAATGACGCATTCCTCTACAAAGTAAAAAAACCTTCGTCGAGTAATAGTCTGTCAGTATGCATTCAAAGGCTGCAAATATATTTTCAAACTCCTCTTGCAAAATTTCAATTCAACCTTAGTTGAAAAGTAATGCAAATTGGTACTTTCCGCGACATTTGTTATTTTCAAACACATTTTTGCTACATGTCATAATAAATAATTTTAAAGAAACACGCGTTAAGTTTTTCATTTTAAATTTTGAGCTTCGGAAGGGTGCATGGGCTTACTGTTGTGAAATACATTGCTTACAAAATACACAAAACTCTGACTCAATAGTCATATTAATTGTTTATCTTTCATTCGAAACATACTTTGAAATTGCACTATTGAAAGTTGGGAAATTGGTGTTGTAAATAAAGCTTTAATTCTTACCGTGGTATGGACTGAGTTACACTGGCAAAGTTACATTAGGTTTGCATACTTCTCAACAACCTCATGAAAGCGGAGCTCTGGTATATGATACTCGGACAGTGCCACTCTGTCTGAATGCTTTAATAATGTAGTGCATATTTTTTATGACTTTTCTGATATATTAGATGAAACTGTTGCATTGCAATGCCACTTGTGATTTTCAAATACATTTTTGAAGGATAACATCTCACTAAAATTTGAATAAACGCGCTTCAACTATCTGATACGATAACCAAATTTGCATTTATGAATCTTGTGGAAGTTTGTCGGCCCAAGATACGTTTTCCACAACAAATAAAGCTTTAATTCCAACCGTGGTGTGGACTGAGTTACGCTTGCAAAGTTACATGGAACTTGCATACTTGTCAACAACCTGATAAAAGTAGAAATATGGTACGTCATTCTCGAGCAGTGCCACTCTGTCTGTATGCTTTAATAATGTAGTACATATTTTTATGACTTTTCTGGTAGCAAAGATAAAACTGTTGCATTGCAATGCCATTTGTTATTTTCAAATACATTTTTGAAGCATAACATCTTAGTAAAATTTGAATAAATGGGATAGAATTGTCTGGTACGATAACCAAATTTGCATTTGTGTGTCGTGTAAACTTTTACTGTTTAAATACGTTTTCACAAAAAACATTCACATTACTTGCATGTAATTGATAAAAGTGATAATATTTTAAAGTGGATTTTTGATTCAGTAATTGTTTTTTTAATTAATTTTCAGAATTATCGTCACTCGGTGTAACTAGTTGTGTGTTTTTATTTAACACACATAAACACATTTGTAAAATAAATTTCAACTCTAAATAAAATAGGAGCATCTTTCAATGTGGATTTACAAAGTCAAAATGTCGCTTGCAAATTTGAGTTTCACATGGGTTCATGACCTGCGTGTACTCTTGTGAAGTATGGCTTTCATAAATAAGTTCAGTTTTCTCTTATTGCAATTTATAATTCATGATTATTTCGTCTAAAAGTATTTTTAATCGCAACATGGATACTATTAATTTTGGTGTAAAAACAAAACCACACTAAGCCATCATGTTGCTGGCGGAACTAAACAAGACGCGAATGACACCCCGCGAAGTTTCTTATTTTCAAATATAGGTTTCAAACATAAAATCACAGTTGGTCCTAAGTTTTTACGCTTCAACTATGTAATGCGGTGAAAAAATCCGAAATTAAATATCGTTGGTTTGTGTGCCACGTTTTAGCATGCAAAGTACACTTTTTATAGTATATGCACAAATCTTTCTCGACTTTAGTCAAACTCGCAAGGTATATGTATGACTAACAATCCTGAAGACAGGAATCTTTTCTTGGCTGCGTATTTGCTAAACAAAGAGCCTAATGGTCCAGGGAAGGTAATAGGAATAATTAGAGGAAAGAACACAGTTTAGTTTCAAGTCCTCGTGACTTGTATGAATTCCCTTGCCAATACACTCATGAACTCAATAAACTCATATTACGCTTACTCAAAATTACTCATTTAATGACGCATTTATTTTAAGGTTTACACAAACTGTGGCAGCCCGGCTACATGTTTTCATATTAATTTAATGTTTTTCGGATGTCTCTTCTGATAAGAAAAGTTAATGAAATATGTTGACAAACGCTTCACTCCACGACGCATGTTACATTCAAATACAATTTCGAAATGAAAGAATACATATATTTTGTTAAGAAACATGCTACTAGCGTGTAATTTGTTGAGCAAATGTTAATTTGAATCTGAGTTTAGGATTTTAAAGCCTCATTTTAATTATTCGCCATTTTCCACTTTGCCATGGGTCCCTTTGAGCAAATCAATTTAACTAATCTAATTAAATAAAAAAATGTAATGGATGTCGACAAGGCGATGAGCGTGTTTGAGGTGTGCAAATGAAGAAATGAAGGCCGTTAGCAAAGGTACACAATATGCTATCCCTGAACTCCAACTCTTTAGATATTTCGACTGGCTTCGAAATTGGTATAGTTTTCGTTTTAATTACATTCTTTTTTTTAAATGTAAACTTCTTTCCAAAATAAAACAGATATTTTCAGATTGAACATTTGTGAATGTTTATTAATACTTGAAATATGTTCTTTGAGACAAAGAACAAGCACACATGCCTTTTGATTAGCCTGATGAATACAAATGGGACTGAAAAAATGAGTATTTTATCTTGCATTTGCTCCTTTTCAAATATATTCCAATTGCGCCACTCAAAACAAGTGTAAAACCTGCTAATCTAAAAGTCCTTATGCTAAAGTTGCAGTAAATTTCTGATAATTTTTCCAGGCAGTACACTTACTGCCTCCTTGAATTGATAACAACAGCACATTAATTTTCGTAATAAAACAAAAATTGTCAAGATTTATGCATTAAGTTCTACCTAAAAGAGGTCTTCGTAGACATTTCAAATATTTGGTTCTTCCTGAAATTTTAGACCTGGTTTTAACTCCACACTGGTTCACATAAAGAATACTACATTTCATTTCAATATGACTTTATAACCCCAGGGAATGGATTTTTATTATAAATTTCCGCTATAATTTCTGAAATAAGAATGCTGACATGGTTTTAAACTTACAAGCTTGTTTGTTAGCTTCATAAAAAGCAAGTAGGATTTGAGAAAGAAATAATTTGTCACACGCGGAATCTCCCACTTTAAATTAAATTTGAATAGAAACATTCTATCAACCTAAGTTGAAAAGTGTTTAGGACATTGTTTCTTGCATACCAAAATAGCAGTGATTTTTTCGCGATTTTTTCTGCAAAGAATTCTCACTGCATTGTTTATTTGGAGCAGATGAAGTTCATCCATTTAAAAAATTATCATAAGATATCAAAAAATATGCATTAAATATATGAGATGATGAAACGGAGGTCGTGGATGCCATTTTTTGTTTAACAAAACAAAATTTTTATTCGAGCTTTCGGCTATTTTCTATAGCCATCATCAGGAATACTATA
>JAQIXX010003181.1:0-20783 GCA_034700605.1 Willowsia nigromaculata
AGTTGATCTGCACATCGTCTGGTAGGTCAAAGTTAGGGCTTTCTAATGACACCTTGCTCATGGAAGCCGGCATGTGTTGTGAAGAATGCTCGACCTTGATGTCCAATCGATAGAGTTTTACTTTTTTCACTTGTTCCGGAAAAGCGTTTGGGGTAGATGCTGGCAGGTATGAATCATGGAATGCAAAATGCAACAGAAGTTATAAGTAGTGTGTTTGTGTGCCTAATGATAGTGGCTGGTACGTCCTTTCTTTATTTACCCCAAGAGAAGTTTTGTTTGACGCTCCGCCGGCTCCGCTCGGCTTTGATGTGATGTGATGAGTGATGATGGTTAGATTTAGATACACCAAAGTCATAATTAATTTGTGCCGTAGGATCAGAAAAGATTCTACCGGTGAATCGCTACAGACAGACATTTTCGCATTGATTTCGATCACACGTGACGAGACACGTGTTCTCAGTTCTCGTTCATTTCCTCTCGCCTTTGCTTAAAAAATCTCAAAAATTTTGTTTGCAGACGAAGAATTCAACCTTTAAAAGTTTTTCAAAAATCTAATTTTACTGTTTACAAACAACAAGTCAAGATTCCGTACATCTGAACTCAATACAACAGGCAACAGGGAGAGTACAGCCAAGCAATCTGGTGTAAGTAAAATTTTGTCAGAGGTTGGTTTATAAACAAACTGTTTGTTGTTGCTGGCTATCAGTTCATGAAGAATATTGGAAAGACTGCTATCATTGATGTGTCACTGTTTGGAATTCATCGAAAATAGTTTGATTGTTTGAAATTTATTCAACTCTAACATTTCTTTGTATATGTGTTTCATTGAAGGATTTAATTAGCCTATTTGTACGAGATCGACAAAAACGAGTTAGGAATATAACTCCCGCAGGTCACCCGCACCCACTGCGTTACTTCAACTTCCTTCGAGGTCAAAGGTGAAACTGGTGAAAGTAGCTTAAAAATTTCTTTACCCAAATATTCTCTTTCAGTACATAACGTTATTTGGCAGTAGATAATATTTGTCTATTCTTTTTTACTAATTCTCTATTGTAATTTACTGGCAACTGGGGAGCAAGAAATTTACAAAAATAAAATATGTAATAAATATAAACTTTGTCTGATTTTATCAATTGTCAGATGAATACATGGAATTGGAACAACGCCACCCTTGGTCCGAGCCGTGCACGGAACGCTGACGCTGATTATCAGGATTTCCTGTGGAGCACTGGTAGAGGAACAAAGTACAGCCCTACAAGGGATATAGCTTGTAATCAGTATTCGTGGAGGAAAAAGGCTTTAGAAGCATTTGTTGCGAATGATACTACATTCCGATTGCAACCACCGCAAGGAGTTCGTAATTTCGAGGTTACGCCAGACAACAGCTCAAATGGTCTGCTGAAAGGGGATTATGAAATTCAGGATGTTAGATGCGCGAAGAGACCAAGGTCGAAGTCTCCCATTACTAAACTCGAACGAAAGTATGTCGAAGACGATGCCCCCAAACGTAACTTCGGCTACTATGATCCCGTTCGTCGTCCTCATCATGAAATGCGACATGCTCAGTTCCGACATTCGTTGCCAATAAAGTTAGAAAACAGAAGAATTATCTATAAAGGAATTTCGGAGCAGGAGATCAAGCGACGATACAATAAAACCCAAGCTAAAAATGAGGAAGTCAATAATTGGCGAGAAAAGTATGATGAAAAAATTGATCTTAAATATTCGGAGGATTATGACACTCTTGAACCTGAATCAGTACCGTTCTCTGGATTAAAAAAACGAAAGGTTTTTAATGACACAGTTACAGATGATATTGATGATGATGATACTGACGGGAAGTACATTCAGTCTCGTAAGTTTCAGTCACGACCTATCACAACAATTTTATCATCAGAGCATTGAATTTGCTGAACACAATAAATTATTAGTATGAACAAATTATTAGTTTCAATTCTTCTCCGATTTCAGAGCCAGAATCTATAGTCAACCTATTGTCCGGAGTAAATCGGAAGAATAATACTGATTCGAATTCTCGTTTCGCAATACATCGTACGCCATCCATGATAGAAGAACAGTTCTGCAAAGAGAGAATTGACCATGGTGGTTACAAAGGTTAGAATTTTATTTATGTAGCCGGTGACTAAAAGTTCAATATACATGCCTAAGATCCAATCAATTTTTATGAGTTTTTTATGTCATCATTGGGTGCGATACCGAGGGTGTGGGGTGTTAGTAGGTATGTCATACAATTGATAATGAAAAAGCGTGTGACAAGGAGAGGAGAAAGTGGACAGGCGTTCTGTAAAATATTTTTGTTTGACGTCATAAATGGATAGCACATCTTAACCAAACCTAACCTGAATTTGTAGCATGCAACCTAGCATGTTCAATAGTTTTCAGGTTAGGTAAGTCAGTCACCGTCTACATTACCAAAATTCGAACCTTTGCATGCAATACAGCCAAAAAAAGACATGGACTTGGATACTAGATACGCATTTCGTTATGTCGTTCGTTCGTAATTAAAAATTTTCATCTTTCTCTTTAGTCATTATTAGTTCATAGTTGGTAGGTTTTGTTTCTTGATTGAATATTTATGTTTGTGCAAAGTTCGATTTCAGTGATACTAGCGACGAATAAAGTGAATCTGCTAAAGCATGAATTTCTTGTATTGAAATTAATCATTGTGTTCACGCGTTGGCCTATCACAGTGATATGCAAAGTATCTGTATGGCACGTTCATTGAATTTGTGAATATATTATGTATTAATGCGTATGTACGTGTATGAATGTATTTTGCGGAAATAAAGCTCAGTCACCGAGTTGAAAATAATTGATGCAGAAAATCTTCTCAATATGCTTTCACTTCTTTCTACCCAAAGTCCAATGAAATTGAAAATTTTATATTTATTATTTATGGTTCTGTCGGAGCGCACGTATGGCATTGTCAAATTTATATCCGATTCGAACGATCACACGCTCACTTCAATGGTGAAGCTGGCTAGATTTTTCAACAATTTCGCGTGGCGCAAGGTATAGTTTAATGTGTAACCCATTCAAACAATGTGAACGACTTGTTTAATTGTAGTTACACACATCACTGCTTGTCGAAAACCCACGAATTGACTGAAACTGATTCAACGAACAAAGGGACTGCGGATGTATTTGTACACACTGAAAAGAAAAGCGTTAGCCACACATTCAGTATTTACAAACAAGCCGCAATCCGTGAAATCTCAATTCACTTATGTGACATGACGGGAAGCATCTTTTTTCGAGAGAACGTATGCTAGGTCGCGTGTCTACTCATCATTGCAATGCCAGCACCGTTTCTGTACATCCCCAAAGCTAACTTTCTCAACAGAATCACCCTCTATTACTAAAACCCATGATGATTCTATGAAGTTTTTTTTATGGCTGTGTGTATAGAGAACACGCGTAAAGTGGTATGTTTCTAACAGTTATATGTCGTAGATGCACCACGCAGTAAGCTGACAAGCACCCTTATTCTTTTTTTCCAGCTCTGTCCATAAGCGTTTTATGAGGGTTGGTTTCATGCTTCATTGAATGTGTATGAAATTGAGTGGAGAGCACCCTGAGAGAAAGATTGTGAGCGGTGAATGCCACCACCGTCATCATCCAGTTCACACACACACACCAAACCGATCAAGTCAAATCTATTATATCAAGTGCTTCCCATTCATATGAGTAAAAATCGGCTCATGGGAGAGTTTAAAATAATCACTAGGCACAACTTGTTCAAGTCCGCTCATTTTATAAGTGCATTCATAAGGCTTATAAATAGAAAGCAGAAAATCATCACCCTAATCTTGTCACTTTTGTTGCATAATAGCTATTATTAATACAATGTAACTTGTTGTCACTGTCATTCTCTAGCGTTTAATTGTATCAATGTGTGTGCCCGACCGGACCATTTACTTGTGTGTTATGGGTAAGTAGACAAATAGAGTGATAAACTGAAGCAAGCGATTATGTATTTTTTGTTGGGGATCATTACGAGAAAATGATGGTGCTTTACTATCGCCCAGAATCGGAAGCAAATTACATGTATTTAATCGTCAGACAATCGGGTAAAATGAAATGAAGGTCATGGGAAAATATGAGAAGCCACTAGACTTTGCACTCTTGCTGTATTTACCTTTTCAAACGCTTTTGGTGGACAAATATTTTAATTCAACAATCATTTCAAACAAACAAGTGAATTTTCTCATCCAAAAATAAAGAACCCTTTACTTCACTTTTTTTATTCACATTACAACTTGTATCTACTCATATGTATCTATTAAGAATTCTTTTATTTCTGCCATTCTACTCTATTATTTTTCATTAGTGTCGTAACCGTTTTCTCCTATGTATAATGCACTTTACTTAATCGAAGTAAAATAAGTGAGTTTTACTTGAATTTGTCATTCATCAGCAAAATTCTTTCTACACTACATCATACCAACATTTATAAGCAAATTAAATTGTATGGTAGGCTGAGAAATATTGATCGAAAGAATGAAGCGGGGCATCTTGAGACTTGCGATAACTGCCTAGCCGATGAAGAAGGAAAACGTATATAGTAATAAGCGTAATCGTCGTAATAATATCTTTATCGTCATTGAAAAAGAATTGGAAGTATATACTATGATATTTAGTGATATCAGAAATGAGCTTCATACCTTAACAGCCTCTACACTACACAATATACATGATGCTGGATGCTCAATCGTAAAGAACGTCTGGCAAAATCGATCGGCATTCTTTATTTTGGGCATTTCAGCAAGAAGAATTCAATGCACTGCACATTTTTACCAGTTACTACTGACTAAACTGTCTGTGCCAGACTTCATTTCTACTAAATATCACAACACGAATTTCTGCGTGCAAATATACATATATACGGTTCCTTTAAATAGGAGCATATTAAAGTAATAAGTTAGCATTGCAAACCAGAGTTTCAAAAAGGGGTTTAAAGATGCTTAAATATTTTTATGTGAAAAAAGTTCTTCACCCAAATGGCTGTGAAAGTTTGGAATACACCTAGTTGTCCGCGTCCAGCGAACAACTCAAAGCGTAAACGAACAGATTGTACTCGGTAGAGTTTTCAGAAAAAGTGGGAGTTACCTTCATTGTGCTGCTGGAGGGTTGAGACCGGGATAGGTCAATAAAATGAACAAGGTGGAGTTTCCTTCCCATCGGCACCGTTTTTTCTAATGTATCCCTTGGCTTAGGGTAACCTTTGGTGTATTGCTTTTGTTGGAACTCTGATTTCGTTCAAGTGTGTGTCCTAACCTAACCACAAGGATGCACAATGCCATAAGATGCAGAAGCAGCATCCCAACATAGGAAATTATACAAGCACATAAAATTCTCCGAAAAATGAGCAAGAATAATATTCAACATTGCATAAACACATGAATGTACATATCCTTTGAACTTATACCATTTATAAAAGCATTTTCTCCTCTTTCTCTTCACGGTTTTCTCTTTTCCAACAAAATCAAGTCAGCATCATCGTGCATTTGTCAGCAGCAAAGTACTTTTACATTTTACTCTGGTACATGACCATCATCTTCACCATTTATACAAACTGGTGCTTAAATGCCAGCTTCCAAAATCGCTTTTATTCTCCCTTTCACTTTCCCTCATTTCCAGATGTCAAGACCATACGATGAGTGGTGTCATTTGCACGCGTACTCTCAGATCTCATTTAGAGCTCGCCGAATTCGAACACAACAAGACGTCCATCCGAGAACACAAACTGTGAAGATTCTATATTAAAACAAGAATTTTATATAGCAAACCGTGCTGGTTTTTTTCGTCAGCTTTTGATAGAAATATGATTTCAAAAGAAAGTCGGGCTATTTCTTTTACATAGATTTTGTACCCTTATATTTCTGAATACAAAATTTGGTCGAGTAGGGATAATGCAACTTGGAAGCATTATTGAAATACTAATCTGTGCACTATTTCTGTGAATCGTGGAACTGCATCTCAAAACATTATATTCCGTACTAATTAGAAAGTGTAAGCTTGAAAAAAACTTTCACCATAAATCTTTGAAATATAGACTAATCTTATAGCTTCCTTTATCATAATAATGTTCACGTTTTGGTTGCTGTAAATCAAAAGTCGTATTCTAAGCAATTTCTTTCAAGTGGCCCAAGTATTTTCTTAACCATACTGCCTATAACATAATTTATCTCTCTTCGGAAGCAGAGGGAGGCTTCCCAAAACTCATTTTCGTGGAAGTACCTGTACTCCTTTAAAGTGAATTTCCTTTGTGATCATTACTATCATCAGAAAAGAAGAATATTATATCATGGAATCACCCTACAATTGCAATCATTTTCGGCTTTCACCAGAAATGATGACTAGTGGTGGCAACGGAACTGCTGCTGCTGCTGTTGGGTGCACTCCTGGTCTTTCTCCACATTCCCATTCACAACAACAACATCCCTCCGTTCCTTCGTCGACGACAAGTTCTATGCATAAAGCTGGTGGTGGCTCAGTCGATATCCATTCGGAATACGATTTAACTCTAACAACCCATCACCATCAGCAGCATCCACATCATCATCATCATCTTTCTCATATTCAAAGCAATAGCAGCCATCAAAACACTCTCACTCACCATCATCGATCCCATCTGAACAGCGGTGATACTGGCTCTTCTGGAGTTGTTGGCGTTACTGCTGAAGATTATTGTGATCAGAAAAGTGGTGTGCATCACTCAATCAGTGATTTCAACAGTGACGCAATCGGTGAAACTCGAACCCTAGCAGATATCATGCATCATCAATACACGACATCTCAACAGCAGCATCCCCAACAGCAAATGTCTGGACAGGGGGGAATGATGACATCGGTGGACATGGAGGACCTGGAACAGGAAGAGCTACCTGCATGTGCTTTTGCAAATATGAGCGCACAACAAGGGCCTGTAGGTGGTGGGGGTGGTCGTATGGATTTAGCAGGTGGAACTGTATCTTCACCCCCTTCAACATCTGCACACCAACAACAACAACAAGGGGCTAATCATTTCGGGGTGACAGGTAGGATTAAATTACATTTAAAGCTTCAAATTTCGGTATGTATTCATCTCCTGAATCATTTAAAAGTACCCATTATAAAACAAGAGGACATGAAGGAGTTAGTTCTCTGACAGACGTTTTTCCATGCAGGGTGTTTATGTGTGCATTCAGTTGACATAGTTGACAAAATTGTCTTAGAATACAATGCAAGTCAACGACAATAGTCTAGACCAAATACGAATATTGTGGCATTATTGAATTTTTTTTCAATAGGGCTAGTGAATTAATCTTCTTGAAGCATGTTTTCTGATAGGGGTTGGGGTTACGTGAGACCCACTTGCACAGACTCATAAATAATGTACTTTATCATTGTGTGCTCTTCAAATAATATTAGAATTTTTTGGATCATTTACTCAACCAGATGAAACTGTGCGGATTGATAATTCAGAGGTCTACTACCCTCCAGGAGGGCCCTACAAGATGCAACGTCAGACAGCTAATGTGAGGGAGAGAAAGCGAATGCTGAGGTCCGTTCCCAGGTTAGAATCCAAAGATGCATCTTACCTATTCGTTCACTCTAACTCTATCGTTACACCACGGCAAAAACAAGCAGAACCTTTGTAATTTTAATATATGTTTATTCTTACAACAACAATAATTTGCTTGTTGGGTTTGTTTACCCAATTTTAAAGTAAAGTGAACACTAACTGCTAAAGCCATGCTTAATATGAAGAATTTGCTCTGATTGTTGTTCCCCAGCATCAACTCAGCATTTGACGAATTAAGAGTTCATGTGCCAACATTTCCATACGAAAAGCGTTTGTCAAAAATTGATACACTCAGACTGGCGATTGCATACATTGCATTGTTAAGAGAAGTTTTGGTCTCAAAGTATGATCCTCTTACATACGTTGAAAAATGTCTGAAGGGTGAGATAAAATGTGATCAGTCGTCAGCTTGGAATACAAGTGGTAAGAAGAACATTAATGATGAATCATAAACTTACGTGCAGTACAGTTATTACGTTTTGCTTAGTAGTTATATAACCATAGTCAATATTGTGCTTTCTCCCAATAATTGTGTCTGGGGCATTGTGATACTTGTATAGATTTGACTGCTCGGCTTTCATGGATTAATTGGGAAAACCTTGGTGTTAGTCCAAACCGGAGGAGCAGCTTGACTTCCCTCACACTTTCATCCGATTCAATGAATTAAGGTACTGCTGTTTTCATTTGAACTACAAAACTGCAACCAGTGCTAGTCATAGGGAATTAATTGCGCAAGTTTCAGTGCTACACATGAATACTTGAAATAAAGTTTACCTTACATAACTCCAATATCTTATTAGATTCCAGTTCTTCAACGAAGTTTGCACTTTTACTCGTGAAATCCGCATGCTCTTATGTATTTGATCAATCTTCCATGAACATTCAGTTAATTTATATTATATTTAATATTAAGAATTGTTAAAATGTTGACTTAAGCAAAGACATAGCTTTAAATGATATAGTTAAAAGATGAAACAATACAATACGATGTTAAATTTATTTCAGCGGCATGACTTCCATGTTTGTACATAATGTATATCGTATGCAATAAAAATCAATTATGACAAAATTTAAGAACATTTTGATTACAAAATACTTTCTACATTGGTTCATGGGAGTCTATTTTTAGGTGTATGTGAAATAAAGAAGCCAGATGAAGCCTTGAAGCTGTACGCAACTTGTTATGGGTAACAGCCATGTCTCACGGTACCCCAATCATGGAAGTAACATGCATTTTAAGGTAAACCGTTAATTGATAAAGCAACTTTTGATACGGGTAAATTACAAATTACATAGTGTCTTGATTGAAATGAAACAAAGTAAGTCATTTTCCACCAAACAGTAGTATCAACAAGGCTATAACACTAAAAACAATTACAAAAATAAATATCTTGAAAATGCGCAAAAAGGAGAGA
Organism: Willowsia nigromaculata; assembly: GCA_034700605.1. Taxonomy (NCBI): domain Eukaryota; kingdom Metazoa; phylum Arthropoda; class Collembola; order Entomobryomorpha; family Entomobryidae; genus Willowsia; species Willowsia nigromaculata. The sequence goes on from JAQIXX010003181.1 coordinate 9,004, forward strand.
TTATTGAGATGAAAAAGTGATATCGGTCTTCTCCTTTTCGTAAAATAAAACGTATCTCGGAAGCCTCTTACCCTTGAATACCTAACAAACGCATAAAATTAAGTTTACCAGCAACATAATTTCACAACAGATTACATCATAATACTCCATTCTGGTTGTTTGCTCCAGAAAATGAACTGAAAAGGAGAATCAAGAGTAGCTGTTTAATTCATCACTTTTCACTCGTATATAGTATTGTGCACAATATCAGTTGAAAAGTAGAGAAATGATACTGTTTGGTATGAAAATTACGATTACCTTACCCTTTTCCATGTCTATTACTGCATCCGCACAAGAGGAATAGTAATCCTAAGATGACAGAAACACCTCCTAAGCTTACTGCAGCTATCCCCTGAAAAAGATTTCGCTGACCAAAAATGGTTGTGGCAGAGAGCACAATACCCTTCCTCCCTTTGAAAGAACCTACCTCGTAAGCTACGAAAGGAATAAAACAATATTTATGGTTCAAGTTTTAAACATTCTGTGTTCTCATGATTTTTAACATTATCAAAAAAATCTCACTGTAGTTCACTTTAAGACGATATTTTCCAGCGGGCAAGCCATCTTTGAGTATGTCCTGAGGATTAGTTTCAATGATTCTGTATAACTTCTGAAAGTTGGAAAATGCGGATATGCGCATCCATACTATAAAATCTTCGTTTTGAATCCCATTGTTTTTTGGATCACTCGGATCCAAATCCCATATTGTCCGGCTCCAGTCTACATTATAGGTGTATTTTAAAACATACTCACATTCATTCGATTTTTAATTTGTAGGGTTCACCGATCATAATACTCTGTATATTCCATTAAGTACAATATTATGCTTTATTGTACCTTTAGGCTTCGTAAACTTTTCCCAAATTGGGTCATTTCTATCAGTAAATTGTTTTGGATTCTTATATCTATACTTCAAATCACTAGACCATGCAATCCCTCGGCGTGTCTGTTGTATTGCAACTTCTCCTTCCACATCATCAACAAAGTAAAGTTGAAGAGAATCATTAAACATGGAATTTGCAATGGCACCACACGGGAAAATAATTTTTCCGGTTTCTGGAAACAAATATGATAGGAATAATGTGTGGAAAGTACATCTATTAATTTCTTATTTCCGAAACCCATGAGCAAGTTCATAAAATCAACCCTAGGGCTAATTTGAAGCACATGATGAAAGTAAAGTGCGTACCTTTATCAACATTTAAAGGAGAACAATCTTTGGTTGGAGTGATAGGGTTTTCCGCAGTCCCAATTTCCCCCAAAAGTTGCTTGTCGTCTTTCGATTTCGCATACTTTCTTTCATTCTGATGAAAGTTCTCCAATGAGTAGTACATATAAATTTTCTCACCCTGTATATAAAATATGAAAATATATAATATTTAATATCTACAACAAGTAGGACCTATAAACATAATCTGGTACTTTGAATGATACTCATGCATTATTGCTTTGCGTGCTACTTACTTTCATTGCTTTTGGCAATTCAAATTCGACATCACAACTGCACATTTCATCTGATTTAATTTCTATTCGACTAGATTGAAGGTATTCTGCGCAAGTCATGGATCTATTTTTTACGTCTGTACAGTCAGTGTAATCTACTCTGATTTCCTTCATATCCGACGCTCCGTCTGAGGTAATAATTAAAACAACAATGCCGATGGGAATCAGAAATATTCCATATCCGATCATCAATGGGGACACATTTCCTGATGTATATCTGGGTGTCCATGAACTCAGCGACTGTTGCTTAAAATTATACCAGAAACCTGCAACGACAAAAAAAAAGGTTTGTCATAAACATTTATTACAAAATACAAATTAGAAACTAGGATCTTGGACTGAAAAGAAAAATTACACCATCGCTTTTACCCTTACCCTTCTTTGTTGCAAGGTCTCTTGAGATTTCCATTTTAGCTCTCAAACGAAGAAACTTGCATTGCTTCTATCATTAGAATCATCTACTCACAACCAGCACCACGCTTGAATACTTCCTATAAAATGATAAATAGATAAAAGGTACTATAAACTACGTTTACTTTTAAAAGTTGTCACACAGGAAATGCGGTTGCAGTAAACTCAACATGAAAATCAAAGCATTAATTTGGTGAGAAGATAAGATAATAAAAATTGTTTCAACGAAATGAATGCTAATAACCAGGAGATCCATATAAAGCTACTATAAAGTGTGAACTGTGAGTCAAGTCAAGATAATCCATGAGTATGAGTGCTTGCTCACATACTTAGTAAAGTATTGCTTTATTAGATTCAGATATGCATAGGTACATAACCAATCTCCATCCTCCAGACTGCTGTGAATTGTAGCCAGCCTGTAACAAAATGACTCCTGCGTGTATGTACAATGAAATTAATTTTTGAACATTTATTTACACACCTCAGATTTTACCTGTGATGCCGAATATCATAAATGAGCATCCGCATGTCACCTCATAATCTGGGCTTCGTTATCATAAAAAAGTAAATGTGTAATGTTCTCTGTATACACAAAATCTTAATATATTGGTTTGACAGTAACGTTTATGCTGGAATGCGTAGGTGTACTAGTCAGTGCAAGAGTGTGACTGATAAGTATGCAAATAATGTGGATTTAAATGACACTTATGCACGCCGACGAGATGGTGAGTGTAAATATGCTTACTCATCTTTGTTTCCGATCACAAGAAATTTAAGATGACGACTCTTCAGAGAAGACTGGCTGTGGAATGTAACTTAAGATTTTAGTGCGCATGAATTATGCATTATAAGGTATTGCTAAAATCATTACGAATGGTATAAAATAGCTAATGTGTCTTTTCATTGAAAACTCATTTTTATTGCTTACTTACTCAAAGCACTTAATTATGATCAATAGTAATATTGCACATAGCTATATAATTGATACAAAAACAACAATAGCCATAACATGATTTCTCATTTTCACAAAACTGAACGGCATACCGCATATAATAAATAAATACTCATACTCATAGTCATTTACTGCATTTTATGCTTACTTACAACCTAATGAAAACTTAACTAACACATTCATTGTACTTACAAGCTACGATTGAAGGTAGTCTTCTATCACAGAGAAAGGTAGTACATGTAAATTAACTGTACTTAATCTTACATTATTTTCTGACATTGCCATTTCTAGTCGTAATTAAATCGTATTTACTTCTTATCAGTAGCGGTGGGGTTTTCTAACCCCATAATAAACATGAAAAACACGCTTCTTGCAGGCATACGTACAAATTCGTAACAATAATAATGGCATTTAAAAACAATGATTCCTTCCTGACTTTTACAAAGGCACATTGATGAACTCTCTGGAAATGAAATGGTTCCACACACGAATAAGCTCAAAAATAATTAAAGTTGCATAGAATCGTAATGTGTAAAGCTTGACAATACGTTGTACCTGCAATCTGCGATCAGATCTTACATAATGTTGTAACTGTACTTGTTAAAAACACGGAATGTAGACGATAACGTCATTCACTTGCAACGTGTACTTACACCAATAGGAACAAATCAGCATTTATAATAACTCAAATTGACTGCGCACTGCACAGTGTAATATCGATACTTAAAAATGTAACAACAGTAATTATATAATAACTAAAAACGTTCGCGCAAACTCACTGTATAATCAGACATTTTATGTGACAACGTTACGATAACAAACATAATGTAGTCACGCACAAGACGCGAGTACTTTAACAAAAATATAACTATAATAATTTCCGATCAATTGAATAAAATCTTCTCATGTTTTAGTTTTAGGTGGACCTCTTCTTACGAGCACCCGGGGAAAGGTGTGACATTGTTAGTGATGTTCCAGGGTTTAGCTTGGAATTAGGAACGATGAATGGCCGAACTTTGCCTACACGATTGGATCGGTAATGAAGACGCTGAATAATACTGGCAAGCGGTTTGTCTGGAAACAGTGTTTTCAGAATTCCTTCAAACAACACTAAACTTAGACGTCTATTGAGAACTCGGTTCTGGAGGAGCTCAAACACAGAAAGTACTCCTCGTCTGGCGGTGTCACTTCCGAGGAGACGCTTCAATTCATCTGAAACAATTAGCCGCAGCAATGAGTTTACATGTCGGCTTATTGAATTGATAAATGATAACTATAATTAGAAAGTGTAACAACTGTTTACCTGATATGCACGACAGTAGAGCAGCTTTTGCAGCTACTCTTGTTCTCATTTTCGTGGCGTTATCTCTACTACTACCTTGGCTTATTCTCTGACCATTAGGCCACAAGGTTCGCCTATTATCCAAAAACGTAGTTACGAGTTAGTTTTCATAACGCTACGATAAACACTGTAAAAGACATAATTTCTATTTGCTATACTGCACACTTACTGCAGATTTCTCAGGTATCCTGACACTCTGTCTGGGGATGTAAGGTAAGCAACATAATCTACTATTCTTCTGTTTATTGTATCCCCTAACATTGCCTTCAAAATTTCCCGAACAAAGGCAACGATCCGTCTCCTGAGCCACTGATTACGTGACTTTAAGTCAAATACCTCATCCATCATCAGGAGTATGATCCGAAGAGGAATGTTATCATCCACCTTAACATTGAAATCATTAAAAATCACTTAAGATTATTCACTCGGAGAGAAGTGGGTGACAATCAAGCTTACTTTAAAAAAATACTTTATATTACCTCTGTGTCAATTGATGATCCCACTTTAAGAGTGTTGAACTGATCAGACTCTGAAGACTTTGAGGTAAATATTTTCGTGAAACCGTCCAGTGTATTAATAAAAGAATCCGGGGCACTTTTCACTGCATGCGTTACAGTCTTGACAGACTGCTTGAAAGGATTCACAAAATTATCTAACTTTTCACTCAAATGTTTCTTTTTGACCGTATAGTTTCCAGGCTCAAGAAAATGAAGCAGAGCATCTTGTAGGGATTCTCCAAAACACTAAAGTCGACAAAAACTATATCCGTTACATAATTCAACTACAATTATTTATTCATAGTTATTACAATATTTTATGGAACTCGATTTACTTGCCTGTTCCGAAGTGAAAGAAAATATTGTCATCAAATATTTGTTTAGAGCAGCCATACGCTTCTCCAAAAATGTTCGATCCGTTGTTCCAAATGCTTGCTTTCCAGGAAATTCTACTTTGTTCATTCGCATCCATTTGCCCTTGATCCACTGATGAAAATCGTAAAAATCCGAATATCGTCTATAAATATGCCATTTCCTTTCCAGACCGTCCAGCAAGTCTTTTCTGGTCACTTCTACAGCATATACACCAAATTGTTTTCCCTTCTCAGACGTAAGCCCCGCTTCAATTATTTCAGCCCGCAATTTAAACTTTTTATCCAAGTGTGATTTTTCCCAATTTAATAACTCATCTTGACGCAATCCTAATGACTGCATTCGCATTTTTAAACAATCTCGACACGTTTGAAATTCATCAAGGTCCCTATCCTGGTGGTCCATCATGTCTTCTTCAAGAGAATTCAGGTCTTCGTCCTCGTCATCTGACCCACTGTTTGCCGACATGCCGTCGGCTTTCAGCAAGTCCAACTCCATTAGACATTTAATGTACAATTTATTACGAATAAAGGTGGGATAAAATTTTTCAGTGTTTTGCATGAGATCTACAAGGGTTTCCTGGATGTCATCAAACAGGGACAACTTAATTGACTCAGTTCTCAATTGTATGTGGAAACGTCTGACTACATTTTCAGGTAATTTGACTTTGTGAACAGCCTGAGTAAAATGAAACAGACAAATTTATCAATTGACACTAAGCACAAAGAATTGGACTTTTCTGATAATGTGACCTAGCTCAACAACTTACCGCGTCGGACAAAAATTCATCATAGACATTTGACGCAGAATCTCGGAGACATTCCAACATTGCGTTGTTGTTTTCTGATTCGTCTTTACCAACTTGAGCACTTTTGTTACTGCTTTCAATTGCCAGCAATTGAGCAATGGCAGAGTTTTTCCACGCTGTTAATTTTTTAACGAAGAAATGTAAATTAGCATTCTAAGTTGTAATGTAATATTTTGCTATTTACATTGAATAATCCATACCATGTGTATTTAAAAAAAGGAGGAGATGATTGGTTCCACCTACAGAATTCATGTAGTCTAAGAAGTATGACATTGCGACGCTGTCTTTTAAAATTTCTCCAAGGGATAAATTGTGAAGCTTTACACCGGGAGTCATAAGATAATTTTGCCATTCATCATTCCAATCGTCGTCACCACCTTCCTTTAGGGAGCTAATTCTTTGTTCGACTGCTTTCCGAATGAGCGTCAAATACTTTGACTGTTGCTTGAATGAGCTATCTTCCCCCAACTCACTTTGTAAATGTTTCTGTGGCACATTTATATACATTAAATGTAACAAAACTGGCAATCGACAAAATGTATTTGAATGCAAATGCATTTAATATTAGCATACTAGTTCTTTGTGTTGCTCTTGAAAAAATGTATCCACTGCGATCATTTCTTCTTGGCTGTCACTAGTTCTTATCACAGTGAGGAACGCTTCTCCCGATATCGGAAACCCTTGACACTGCAATAAAAATAAATGGAGTAACAACAACCGTAAAGCCAATTAAATACAAATCACTATCCTCCGACGGTACTGCATTTACACAGAATACAAGTAAATTAACTCACCAACCATACGATGTATTGGTTCACAAAATCTGGATCACTTATCAAATTTAACACTGGCATCAAAACATATTGTACAACCAAGTCTTGCGCCAACACACTGATTGCGTTACATCCATATATATCCGGAGGTAACAACAAGTACATGACACTCTCCATAATTCCATTTAGATAGTCTGCATAAAGAGTAAACAAAAATCGTGCAAGAACATTTTTGATACCAGCGCTGAAATACAAAATCGTAAGTAAGCACACTTTGCTTTACCTTGAAGATGTGAATCATCAATGCAAACCATGTCCCGACATAAGTTTTTCTCCATGTTTGCTTCTAGATCAAAGAATTCAGACAACAGGTCGCGATTTGGGTCTGCTTTTACTTTGCTCAGTGCTGTTCGATACAAGCGAAGATGGGAGGCAGCATCATCTACAAGGCTTGTCGTAAGGAAAGGAATCCAATCGATTTCTTTCACTCTGAAATAAAGTAATAGTGACAAGATATCTGATGAATTAAAGTAGCCAGCACAGAGTTGAGATTTTTCTAACAATCTTGGAAACTAAAACTAACCTTGAAGACACGTTCACCAAAACCTCTTGAAGGGCTTTTCTTAGTTCGTGAATGAACTCATCATCCTCACTAACGTAATCATACCACGAATGAATATAGTCGCGAAGAACAAAATCTACCATTTCATGCAATGTTTCATCTATAATGGCAGATCCACTCAATCGCATATCCATTTTCGGACGAGGATATCGACTAGGGGAGGAAGGCGTATGCGATTTCGTTGTTACTGACTGTTTCTTGCTGCACCTCTTCCTGGCACTGTCATTTGTGGAATCAACGTATAACTTAAAACTCACTCTGCAACACAATAAAGCATTCAGTTATTTAAAAAACATCACTAATTACGAGTACAGAGCAGTCTATAAAAATTTTTTAATAGTTAATACCCAGCAATCAAGGCGATTCCAGCTGTGACTAATCCAATGATAACCTGCATCCCAAATATCACAAGTACTGCCAAGCAGGCACTTCCTACGTAAAGCCATCGAGGCTTTATTAGCATTATTCTATCCATCTTCTCGGATATAAGGAAATTACGATATGAAAGTGTTTAGCAAGGTTCCTAGCGTGGATTCATTCTAGGGAACAAGGAAATTTTCATCATACTACATCATTTCATCAAAAGAAGAATGCAATATAAGTATTAAATATAATAATATTCTCACATTTACAAGTTTATAGTGAGTCATGGTTTAGAAACTACTTCTAATGACGAATGATGACAATGAAGAGGAAGAATTGCGAAATGGCCAGCCATCATTTATTCTTTGTGAAAGGATCCTTGACTTCATATACATTCCAATAGTCTTTTCTCGACAGTAACTAGTTAGTTCCCGAAAAACTTGGGTGCTTGAAGAAGTGAGCATTTCCACCCACAAGGGTAACCGACGTACGTCATGCTTTCTAGAGATCGATAACAAAAAATCAATGTACCCATTTTTGAATTTAATGAAGGCCCGACAACACAACCAAAAACCAATCATTTAATTTGAGCGATCAAATTACTTTTTAATGTGCCTTACCTTTTGATCAACTGTATGCAGAACGATTTTTACAATTCCCATTTCAAATTTGAAATTAGTCAAAAATAATACTGTCAACTATTCACATCACTTCTGCCAGTCAGCTAAATAAACAAGATTTGCGAATACTTGAAATTTCAACAAAACAGGAATAAGAAAGAGTAGTAAAAAAGACTGAGAGAGCTATAAAATTTACTTCTTTACAAGTCACATTAAAAAAGAGGGCGTGCATTAATATATTTTCTGCTCATCTGTGAGGAAAAATCAATCTCTCACTGCTGTGCGCTCTCAGCTTTTGTATATCTCCCCATCTATTTTGCTGGTTGACCAGCATAAATTATAATCTGCGCCAAAAACTCCATATGTTGTTGTATTGGACTCTCATCTGCCTCACCAAACAAACCAAGCGAATACCACACATACTTTTTATTATTACTTGTTATGTAAATACTGTAAATACACACAGTACAGTAAAATTTGTACTACACACACATACCTACCAACAACCACAACCAAAACAAGAATAACGAAACCGAAAGCAAGAAAAGTATTAAATGCCCTTTTTCCCTTAAAGACCTTGTTTAAAACCTAACGCAAGACAAGCCATAATTATGATATCTCCATACATATCTCTGATGCATTAAAGTTAAGCTGTTTATGTTGTATGAGTGCTCACCAGCAAGAGCAAAAAGCATTAATAAAAAGGTTTCAGAAATGAAAACGAAGTGAGGAAGAAGAAAAATGTGAAGGTATTTCCACTCCACCATAAAAAGAACAGTGAAGCATTATCTTTGTTGTTTAATTCCATCCTCTTCTCTGTCTGTAGTAAAGCCTTCTTTATAGTTCATGGTCTCATCATAAACTCAATATTGAGCTCTTGAAACCGACACCACTCGGATGTTCCTCGATAGAGTTTTAAACCATTGCTGCATGCCTCTGTAGTAGCCCTACTACTACTACTACAGTTTCATTCAACCCTTTTCTCTCTCTCTCAAAACTCCATCATCAATGCCATGTAAATTTTAGGTATAGGCCGAAGCATAGGAGATTGTTTGAGAGAGGAGAGGAGAAGGCTGAGGGGAAAAGAAGGGGAAACGGAAAATACCAATAATATGCAATAATACAACATGTACACAAACTAGAAGATTGTAAAATCTGAAAAGCAACGCCTTAATGTTCTGATATCGACGCCATTGAACAGAAAATTTAAAAAGTTGTTGTTGCGAACTTTGAAGTCGTTATACTGTAAAGACCGTTAATTTTTTTGAGATTTTGTGATGAAGAAAATGATCAGTGAAAAAAATGCAATCGAATGATACCATACATGCCCTATGTTGATTAGGGTGAAATTGGTGGTTATAACGGTTTTTAACGGTTTCCGTTGACCGTTTGGTCTGAAATTCCTTCCAGGCCTTTGTTTTGACCTAAGGAATATGTGTACCAAATTTGGTGTCAATCAGTCAAGTAGTTTTCGAGAAATCGTGTGCACAGACAGACAGACAGACCGGAAGAACAAAACATAAACCCCTTATGATGCATATACATGCATTCAGGCGTTAATAAAATTCTATTAAAAAGGTGACTGTATAAAGAAGCAAAATAAAGCATTTTAAATGGAAGTTTAGATGAATTAAGATTTGGAAATTGTTAATTTTAAGAGGTTATCTGTAAAATCAACAAATGGAAAAGATGCATAAACTTACCAAAACAGTAACCAGTAAGTCGACATTTTTATTCACGATTAGTATAACTATAAGTTTTGAAAAGATTGGAATATTAATTTTCTCGTTCCTCACTCGTGTTCAACCATTTGAAGAGAAAGTTGTCCGGTTTTGATACTAGTTCCCCTTTTTTTGTTGTTTCTCACGTTTCTCCTCCTCCCTTAGACCCTTTTGATATTCACCAGTCCCTTTCGAAACTGCATAGCAAGTTGCGGGAACCTACCAAAATTTCTCGTGCTACTTGTATAATGTAGTTAGCTTAAAGGGAAAAGTTTTTTAAATGACTCATTACCAGCAATAGAACCATTCCCACTGCGCAAAATATCCCTGATATAAATTTACTCCAATTCATCGCTTCAAATGTGAATTTTAGTATCCGTTATTGCGTCAAACAATCTTCAAACGTAAATAAAGTTGGAGGTTTTAAAATAGTAAAAATATGTAGTGGAACTTTTAAAAGATATACCAAATGAATAGAAAGTTCGGTGTATTTATTGTTTGCCGTCTCTCTAAATGCTAGATTGTGTATTGTGCAAACTGCTTGTAAAAGAGATCACCAAGCTCTTCGATACAGGATGTCGCAAATTGCACGAACGTCACATCCATATCAGCTCATCTATAAAATAAAATTAATTTACTTGATTATTCAGCAATTTGGTCATTTTTTAACGCCTGAATGCATGCTGCTTTGGATATCCGGTCTGTCTGTGTGTCTGTATTTGTACACGATTTCTCAAAAACTACTTGACCGATTGACACCAAATTTGGTACACATATTTCTTAGGTCAAAACAAAGGCCTGGGAGGAATTTCAGACCAAACGGTCAACAGAAACCGCTAAAAACCGTTATAACCGCCAATTTCACACTAATCAACATATGGCATGTATAGTATCATTCGATTGCATTTTTACAACTGATCATTTTCCTCATCACGAAAATTTCAACGGTTTAACTACTTTAAACTTTGCGATAACAATTTTTTAATTTCCTATTCAATGGCGTCGATATCAAAGCATTAAGGGTCACATTTCTAATACGAGATCAAAGCCGGATTATACTTGGCTCAAGACCATCTAATGTATTTCGCTATGGCAAAATTTTGATCCGAGTTACAAACCCTGTGATCTCGTATTAGAAATTTCACCCTAAGACGTTGCTTTTCAGGGATTACACCCTTTTAGTTTTCTATTCAATAGCGTCGACACGTCAGATCATGCAGGCGTTGGATTTTAGGGTTTACATCCTTCTAGTCTTAGACAGTTATTGACTTAAACATCGGAATAACTCGTACGTAATGGGATAATGGATATTTCAAGGTTATGTACGCGTAATTTATAATACAATTATAGGTAACTTAACTGGTGGTGTGATAACTGTTGTAAGGAATAATGGTTTTGCAGTCAATAAAAATGAAATATTTTCATGCGTCAGTATGTATCATCAGTATTAATCCAACCTTTCTCTGTATTTTGTAAGTTCATGTATCTGTAAGAGCTGTATGGTCAAGTGAAAGAGAATTAACTATTAAAACAAAACCCGTTAAGTTTGAATACATACGCACTGTTAGGATGCGATAGCTGTATATTAAGAACATTTTAATTTGACGTTTAGTTAAGTGAGATCTTGGGACTATTTTAATAAAATAAACCGCTGCAAATACGATATAAAGACGCCGCTTTTGTATGAATTATGATGATATTGATCAATAATGATCATGAAATACGATTCATGATGATATTAATTTTGTTCGACGACG
>JAQIXX010003182.1:0-20800 GCA_034700605.1 Willowsia nigromaculata
TGTCCTATTTTTCCGATTTTTCGTGCATATTTGCATACATATTTTCTCATTTTTCTTGCATTTTTCCTCGTTCTCTGATTATGACTATTATATATTTTTGTTGCATGATTCCTTTAGATGACAAGTATACATCTTGCAATTGAAATTTTGTTAACAAACCAAATTAATCGTTACTCAATACTCAGTTTGGCAGCTAATTTTATTTGCATGCAAAATAATGTTTTAATAGGACCACACTGTAAAACATTATAAAAAATTTAGACGTGGATTTGGCACAGTGGCTTACGTTATTCATTCGCAAATTAATATTTTTTATTATTGCTTTTTATCGTCTTATTGTTATACATCAGGTTTTGCACATGGGCAAGTGACAAGTTATGCGAAAGTTTTGAAGAGGAGATAAGGTATCAAACCACGGTGCGACATTCACTCGTAGGCTTGACAAAATTGCGACACTCTACTTGTCAACTTGCAAGAAAATCAACATCACTTAACTAATCATCAGGGAACTCAGAGTCGCCATATATTATTTCATTATTCACTCATGAGAGCTTTCACATTCTCAGGATCCCATCAGCAATCCATATAGGTAGGTATAGGCATGTTAGCTGGCGATGTGAATTAATCATAAGGTATTAATTATCAGATGGAAATATTAGACGTACGCACATTTTCCCTTATATACAACGTGCAATTAACAATAGCAGAAGCAATAATGCTTCATACGCATATGTACCTGTGCAATATTCATTGTGACAAATCAATCTAACCTCACGTTAAGATTTACTGCTCGTACGAGTGCAGGAGCACATTATGTATTTATGAGTATGCAGGTGTAGGTATTTCTTGATCGCTTGATTTGTCGTTAGTATGAACTCTGACTATACCCCGCCCTTTGCCGTTTATACTGTCATATCGATTAAGTTAAAAGTATCGCTCATATTATTCTTAAATCGAATCATATTCATGCATTTTTAACATTGGTCTATTTATGAATGAATTTACTTGTCTGTCCGTCCAAGCTGTTGGCTTCTGGAAAAAGTTAATTTTGCCTAATTAAATTAGTGTCTTACTGAAACAGAGCATATAGATTAGACTTGTGACACATTTTCCTTCTACTTCTTTTGTGTCTTACAATAGATTACAATTTGAGATCTTAGATTCGGAAAGTATAAGTAAATTCATTTTGTAATCAAGTAGCTAGTTTAAGATTGGGAAAGTATTGTTTATTTTAGCAATTCTTTTAAATAGCCAGTAATACCAGCCTCAGGGCGAAGTTTTGTTAGCTTAAAAAATTCGCAGAAAGCTGTTTCAAACCTGCAATTTGTTTCGACGCTAGGGACAAAATTGTTGACAAAAATGTACAAGTGTCTACACCCACTTGTCTTGCAATAAATATTGTGTATATGTTAGCGTAAATGTGTGAATGCAAAAATGCGATATTAAATAAGTGATTAAGGGAGGACATAATCGTTTTCATCCCTTTTATTGATGCACTGTGGTGTTAGGCGTTCTCTCATGGTTCACACCAGGTTGTAGTTCCTCCGTTTCAAAAGAAGTCGTCAAGAAACTGTTGATAACCCTCAGCCTCACATATTTGCGACACCGGCATGTATACTTGAACTTTAAACTGAAGATATTGTGCAATGAATAGGTATTAACACGATATTATAGGGAAAGTAGGCATTCTATTTTGCACAGAACATCATGCCTTAAACCTTAAATCTCTTCAACTTTGAATAAATCTTATGGAAATGAAATTGATGTTTTGTCTAACTATTATACGGGACGTTTTAAATATTTACTATTTTCTCACAGTGTTTTGTTAAAACTATATTTTTCTATTTTACATCTTTAAAATTTGTGCGGGCTTGTAACGTTTATTTTATAATTACAGTGTACTATTGAACTATTGAATGCGTTTCTCAGTTAAGATTATAACATTGCATTGATGGAATTCTGCAATTTGTATTGGAATGAAATCTTACGCCATGATCAAACATATTATGCATTGTGCTGTTTTAATATACCTTTCTTTCTGTTGGGAAAATTTTCGCATATTAAATAACTATATGCACCTATAAAACACTTGACAGTCAAACAAAACTAAGCAATGATTTACAAGAAGAATGACATTTGCAAGTGCAATATATGTTGTAGATAAACTATAATTATCAATTTGTAAACTCCACTTGTGGTAAGATTACTATCGATCGCCATCAACGACGCCTCCTCCCATTATTTAAAACACGTAACAGGCATGTCACTATAAGCTTCACCTCAGTTTACTTACAAGGTTACCACATAAAATTCTTTTACTCTGTAATTCACAAAACGTAAATCGGATATTATGTGATATGAAAACGCATGAATGAGTCAGTATAGCCTACAATTACGACAAGAATGTGTTCCAAATACTTGTGAATAAATAAGTTGAGGGTGGCTTCCTTTTAATTTTGGCATAATAACCAACCTGTGCATCAACTGCTAATTGTAGACAATACAAAAAGCAATGCCAGTAAAGTAATCTCATTTCGCGAAAATGGCAATATCAGGGAGATTTGACAAATTGTGTGTGTCAGTGACGATCACCTCAGACATTCAACATTCAACAAAACCATTAGGATTTGTTAATGGATAAATGATTGATGAAGAATCTATGTACTCATACTCCGCTTAAATTTAAGTTGAGTCATGGCCCACCATTTGGGAATCAAAGAGTTATTAGCATTTAAAAGTTGACATTAATAATCGCCAATGTCTTGCCATCAGTAGACGTATGATCCCAAACCAAGTCGGCAAGCACGTTCAAAATTCATGTTTTAAGTTGTCATAATCTACTTTGATGTGTCTGTAGCATTTAATAATAGTGATTAAATTAATTACGAGACGCCTTTGATGCTGATGCCCATGACGCAACTCAAGTTGTCACATGATAATAATTCGTAATATGTGGGTATTATATTTTATGATTTTAGCTTTTGTGTCGTGTAGTAGAATTTAAATTCATCCTTCAATTAATGTGATAGTACTCAATTGTGGGTGCAGGTGGATGCTCAGAAAATTGAAAGGTGGGTGTCGTTAATGATGCCTGAAGAATGTTTTTTTCGCACTGAACACAATTCGCTTTAATGAGTTATTTATAACTGATTTACGAGTCAATTTTACCCATTATGGTAGTTTAATAATAACCTACCGTTTTCAAATAGGTACATTTAAGTGAAAGGTGGCATCCAAGATTTGTCAGTTGCAGTGCAATGACTGAAACAAGTTTTTACTTGCACAATTAATAAAGGAAGCTGGCATTGGGAAGACGGCACGATTTTAATTAGCCTAACAATAACTTTGCACCATGTCAACGGTTTGAAGTAACTGTCGTTTACAGCACTTATCGATATGTAGCCTTCAACAAATGCAAAACTGAATCATCAAAATGTATTCCTTGTTATACTTGACATCTCTTTGCTACACTTGTTTAAATAAATCATAACACTCATAGTCATAACGGCTTCATGATTCATGTGCTAAGCTTGTGCTTGACTCAATCTCAAGCTAAAAGTGTTTAATCATTCGATTCACCAGTTTTTAAGAAGCGTTTAATGATATTGATTGATTTGTTGCAGCTTTATTAACTTAATTATGGTTTGCAGCTTTTTTCTTCAACTTATGAGTTTCACAATGCCCCAATAGATATATGAAATGTTGTGGAGAATTTTTATCAAACAAATTTTGTCCATTAAATCTTTTCTTCTGGGTCTTAGAAGGATAATATGCGGAACATGAATTTGTCAAAAATTAAGCCCCTTATGAATGAAATGTCCTCAATCAGCAAATAAAATGAATTTGATTCAATATCCCAAATTGCAATTGCTGAATTAGATATAATGGTAATATATTAATGTTTATTAACGATCAATTTTTTTGTTTTTTATTAAACATCATAATAGACATTTACACAATACTAGTTTGGTTACTAATATAATCAACTATGGGAATTAGAGATATCGTCCTCCCTGTTTCAAGTCTAAATCTGAATAATAATAACATAATACAATACACGAGCTGTTTAAAACCTATTTCGAATCCCCAGCCTCAGATTAGCAGTGGTAATGTAAGAATTAACAATTTTAAACTACCTCACATAGGCT
Source organism: Willowsia nigromaculata (assembly GCA_034700605.1). NCBI lineage: Eukaryota > Metazoa > Arthropoda > Collembola > Entomobryomorpha > Entomobryidae > Willowsia > Willowsia nigromaculata. Next base: position 4,149 of record JAQIXX010003182.1, read on the forward strand.
CACATAAGCCTAAAGCTCCTAAACACCATGTAAATGACCTCTTTAAGTAGTGCTTTTGACACCATATTCTTATAAATAGTAACGGTAAAATTCGTTATGTAAATTAATCAATGCTCATGTTAATGTTAGTTTTTATAAGCAACGGCTCATTGGAATCCCAAATTACGTTTCCTTGGCAGCATTTATACATTGGAGACATATTATGCACAATAATATGTCTATTTTTAGTTTTTTTTAGATAGGTTGCACACAAAAAATTGAGTATGCAGAAAAAGAGACAATACATTTTAAATACTTAAGCTGAAAAATGAACATGTCTTATTTTAAAAGTCGTTAGAGGATCCTGATGGGCTACTATTAGAAGTGCCACTGGCTGTTTGAGGGGACGCAGCAGCAGAATCTGTCGAATCCATTCCCAAAATGGTGCCAAACCAAAGGGGTTGTTTCCTGGTGTTCAAATTACCCGTGCTTCCCACACCGAGCTTTCTAGCAAGGTACTGTAAAATGGCCAGAGAGGAAAAAACAATTTAATGAATGATCCTCATGACAAAAACATCATTTCATGCGTTGAGTGAAAAAATTTCATGGCTTTTTTACAGCTAGCACAATCATAGGTAAGAAGTGTGCAGTACTACTACTGGCGTCACACGATGTATTTACGAAAAGAACTCAAATCATAATAATAATTAGGGATAGCATAAAAACCCTATCGGCTATTTCTTACCGCCTGTGTGAAATATGCTTGCATTTATACTGTGCTGTAAAGCCATCTAATAACATTTTTATTAGCAGAGTATATGATAATAATGTATTGTGAGCGCACAATAGTAATATGCATGCTTATTAAAGTTCTTCTGGTCTTCATTCTGAGTACTTTACTCTCCGTGTGTGAGTGAGAATAAAAATTGTTTTGAAGTTTGAGTAAAACACTTTAAGTGAAGCATCGATCCCGGTGGTCCAGCAAGGAGGTGAAAATATCTGGGTTTCTCTGATTGTCTAGGTTATTCAAGTAGACGGGAGTAGGCACCCTTGGTTAGGCCACCCTGATACATGCCTAATACTACGGTGGTGGGATGGGAAGTACTTTTTTATAAAGAATTCCACTCACATGTTGAATATTACGTATGTGTGTTTTGAAGACATTCATAGCAGACAAAACTCGTCAGTTTTGGCCTTATTACCGCAGACGGTGTATTCGTATACTATCATGCAAAAGTATACTTTAAAAATGAATAATAATAAAAATATGATTGCTATTTTGTCCATTTTCAAGGCTGAGTGGTCTGAAACTACCAGATTTTGAGTTTAGGCATTGTGTACCTATGCTTATTGCTAAAATGCTGATGCAGGGATGGGGTATCTTGAAACATCGCTTTTTGGTTACTGCAGTCGTGAAAAAATGCAGCAGCTTGATAGAAAAAATGTAAATGAACGATTGAGACTAGAGTTGATGGTTTAAATCTTACTTGATTGTAATCCAAAGTTCGAAGCCTGGCTTGAGGACTCAGGTTCATTTGAATATGACCTGGCAAAAGACCCAAGTCGGATATCTCTGGACTGAGATATCCATTTTCCAAGTCGACCAAACCAATTGGTGAAGCTGGTCCACTTCGTTTCCCATTTGTCCATCCTCGACTGTATTGAAATGTTTGGGCATGGGCTGTAACAACGATGGAGAGGATTGCAAGGCAGGCGAATGACCATGAAATGACACCTCTATGACATTTCCTATGCAAAAAGAAAACATTTTCCCTTTGTGTAAAAAAATCGTTTACATCTTGATAACCAAAATTTTGTCTACTTTTTCAAGACAGTACACATCTTTTCTATTAAGCATGGAATTTTTTTAAACATTGCTATGAATTTCTCCTGATCCTTTACATCACAACGAATTTTGGCAGGAGCTTTGTTCTTCTTGCCTACTTTGCTCCCGTAAAATCCTGTAAAAACGAACAACGCAGCTACTGTTACCAGCTCGACGTATATCACAGCGTTTTTTTGCATGAAAAATATTACTGCTTGTTAATCTTCCAGTTGCTGTCAGTGTAAACACTTGTACTTGGTTGCTACAATTTTTCATTAGTCACTTCGTTTCCTGATTAAGTTTAATTGACGTTAAGTCACCCTTTCTCTGTAATCTTGGAAACATGGACACCACACAAAGTACACGACGAGGCAGAGTGAGTATTTTTGAAAGACCCACAACCAGCAAACGAGGGCATACACCGTCAAAATTGCCTCCCGACCAAGAGCCTGAAACAAAGCCGAAACTCTCTTTGGAGCAGCAATTGGAAATATTCGAGCGAATTAAAAGAGGAGATTACAAGAGAGGGGTAGGAGTATCTCAGTTTTACGAACAATCACCGATTCCCTCATCCTCATCTTCTGCTCCTAGAACCAACCTAATGCGCGAGTTCGATAAGCTTCAAGATTCTAAAGTTGCCGCTGGTGATCCTATCTTTTCATCGACCATTGTGGGAACGAATGAAGCTCCCGAGGAAGTAGGACCTGCTCATAAACAATGGTTGGAGGAAACTGCTGAAGAATACACCAAACTTCCAAAGTACATCAAGGACTTTGACAAGATACTGGTGCTTTATGAGAACTACGTCAGCAATATCATGCAAATTGCTGATCTGAAGGCAGAAAATAATTTTGAGGAACTTTTTCCGCAAAGAGAAATTGGTATGGGTTTTAAAATACTTTGATATAAATTTGTCCACTTGTAAATTGTGAATGGCCCAGTTAAACAGAAAATTCAAAGATTATCTGTATATTTAATATTGGCTCTTTTGATCTGTTTTGCAGTAAACACTTTCATTAAAATGGATAAACTGGTTGTTACACTCAACAAGTTCTTGAGTAAATCAGTTCTGGAAAAAAAGCAGATATTTGAAGAGCAGAAAACTGTGAGCAAAGCAGGCAAGAAGAACAAAGCTCCTGCTATACTTCGTTGTGATGTAAAGGACCAGGACAAGTTCATAGCAATATTTCAAAAAATTCCACACATAATAGAAAAGATGCGGACTGCCTTAGAAAAGCTGCAGGGGAATTCTCAATGGTCTGGTAGAATCCAAGAAATGGTTAGTCAATCTGTCGTTTTTGTATGTTGCGTAATTTAGCACCACGGATGTGATAGACATTACCAAAATTAAAATGCTACATTTTTATTTCAATTTCAGTCAAAAAAGATTAGTACTTTAGAGGAAGGACTCAAAAATCTGAGCATGTTGGAGATAGAACGTAAAACGGAACTCCAGCGAGCTGAAGACATGAAAATGGAAGGACAGTCCGATGACAGCAGGTCCATCAGTGATGTTAGTTCTAGTATGAGCTCGCTGGCTTTCTCGCCCGTGTAAATCACTAAACAACTCCGCTCAAACTTATGGTTTTGTGTTTAAAACTACTCCTCTTTTTTCTATTCTGCATTACTAATAATCTGTCGGTTTTCATGTTTTTTGCGAGTTGTGAATCGACGTAGTCTTATTTAACATAAAAAGCTTTAACTGGTTTAACTGGAGCCAAATATGCAGTGGTTAGTAGTATAATATGAAAAAATGCCCACGAAAGTTGTATAAGAACTGCAAATCGAATAAATTTAGCATCCAATTGAAATATAAACATGGAATCGATGGATCGGATGTAACAAGACATCAAACTTTTTCCTTCAAAATTTGAAATAAATTGGGTAGATAACTAATATCTAGTTATTATTATATATTTGTAATGTGTTAATTTCATTTTGTTTCATGAATGCTGTATGCGTAGTTTTTAAAAATATTTTCTAGTAGAAGCATTACAACGCAAAGCCTTCCAATTCCATCAAGGAAGGTTTTCTGACCTTCTTGAATATCTTTTATCTAGCATGTAATGCAGAAGTATGCTTTAAGTTTCCTTTTTCACCCTTCTCATCAATGGTATGTCCGTTTGCTCTCTTTCCTTTTGTCATTTACTCTTCCCTATAAATCTGGCATTTTAAATATTTCTGTTTGAAATTCTTACAAGTAAGCATCTCTGTAACAATGACGCAAACAATTATAACATTTTTTGAAGATGTACACGCTCTGTTTGATCTTAGCCCTTTGCTGAACTTGCTTCCTCCTCCGAAGTAGACTGCAAAAATGATATCAACAACTGGTGACTTTCATTTGCCAAAAGCTATTTCAGTTTTTCTGCTCTATTAAATTTGCACTTAATCCCTCTTGTAACATTAAAACTTGTCCAGTCGTGTCACGCTCCTGATATTAGCCATGGAACAAACAAGGCCTATTACAAACCAAATACCCTATATTCCATTCTCAAGATAATACTTGACGTAACTGCAGAGCAGTGTGGTACTCTACTCCATATTAATAGCCTACAACACCATATAAAAGTATGCTCTCCATCTATTATTCTCATGTTTCACAATATCTAATTCGCTTAATCTCACCTACTCCAAAAACGGCTTTGTCTCTCTTTATAAAAATTGTAATGCAACAAAGTCCTTCTTGGATGTGCCCATGACTTTCAAAGAGCACACTGTGCACCGGTATGTTTCCCATTGTCGAAGAGATTAAAGTATTTGTAGACCACACATCACATCTAAAACCTAATTATCTGATATTCTTTTACAAGGCTAACAAGTATCTTCCAGAATTCTCAAAAGGAATATTTTTTACTTGTTCACTTTTCCCCAAACTTTATGTTTCCTAGTGTATTGTTTAACGACAATTAAAATTCAAAATGTGCAAAATTACCTTGAGCCAGTTGACTTTTCTAAGGGAACTTGGAACGCGCCGTAAGTGGAAAGGTTGACTACTTGAACTGCCATTGTTGTAAAGATCAAGCCTCCCGCTGCTAACTCAGTAATTAAATCAATTGACGACAGAGATTTGTTTTTACAATTTACAGTTAGAAGGTTAGTTGACTGAATTTCGGTTGAACTTTCTCCTTGCAAAATTTGCTCTGCACCAAGCTGTTAATCTCAACGCTAAATTCACTTCTCTTTATTCCTTGTAACTTTTCCTTGTTATATATGTCGTTCGTGAGAGCCTGAAAATGGTGTGAACGACTTCGTTTCAAAATGTTGTGTGTTCCTCTCAGATGAATCTTGTGGCTTTTATATGTTTCGGAAAACGGTGGAAAGTAATGTGATGCTAACTGAAACAAGTTAACTAGCGTTCGTAACACAAACCATGAGAAAACCAATAGCGTCTGGATAATTAGTAGGCAGCGCATCTTCCCTCCAAAAAAAGTAAAAAGATACGAAGTACGTTCTACTTACGTGCTTGTCTGATTACCAATTTGCAGTTTGTTTTGGGAAGACACATGAAACCATTAATATAGCACAAACAGTATGCTTCTAAATTCTAAATGCTTAAATGTATATCTGTAAAAATGCACCATAATGTGTTCTACTAGGAGAACCTTGACATAACTTATCCAGTTAGCTAATAAAACGTAGGTTAATTTGCTTTGTTCATTGCTCATTTTTTCATAGACCTCTTCACACATGATCTGAAATGCGCATTCAATTTCTTAGAATTTTTGTGATCTTTTTACTTGCCATTTGCACAAATGTGTAGGTGTTGTAGCAGTAATAATAGTTGTGGAAAAGTACGTACCAATGTATTTGGTAATCTGCACAAAATAAATGAAAACGGGGATGGGGTGTCGGTGAATTTCCTTGTAGCCTGATATTGATCACGAACGCTTCCTTCTAATTTTCACTTTTGGTTCAATTCTATTCAATCCGCAGCGCAATACGTCATCCTTTAATCTTTCTAATAACGTTTCCAACTCATGTCGTGTCTGGAAATAAGATGCCATTTCCACCCTTTTTGTGAACAAAACAACTGGGACAAAGCCAACATTTTCATGGGGAGAAATGCTCGAATGTATGCTACATTTTACATTTTTGCATGGTACTTGTAAACATGCCTTCAATAGTCATTAATTGAAGATACCCAAAGTGGCCTAAACTATAAAGATTGTATAGATGTAAATAAGGGTCTTCATAGAAAGTGTCAATACACTGAATCATTACACCTACCCTTTAACCCAAGTCCTGCTCTATCATCAACGAATAGCGCCCACGCTTGTGGCCACGAAGTGTTACAAAGCGTTCATATAAATATAGCGGATTTCATACATGTGCACACCAATTATTCATTTTATTTAGAATCGATACAAAATGTGCGTCAATCTGTGTTGATGTTGGTGGTTAAAAGATGTACAATTACTCTTTGAAGTTATGGTGTATAATTAGGCGTGATTAAAAGTTTAAATCCCAACCTAGACAGGAAAGCCAAAGCCTTTGATCTACTCTAGCTTTGTGTATATTCTCAAATTACGACCCAAATTTTAATATTTAATGTATCACGGTATTAATTTCTTTGGAAATCGAGCAAAAAAAAACATTTTTTTATTTGAAATGAAGATACTGCTGCACAAAATTGTAATTATTACATGCTATTTAAAACTATGAAACGTTGATTTAAGTTATGAAGAGAAAAGAAGTAAAAATTAAGGTGTGATATAGTCTAGCATATGGCAATTTTTAATTAGTATTTTTTGAACAGACAAAGATCACAACCTGCAAAATATTTTTGTCTGTGATTTAATGCTTAGCATTAATGTTCATGGTAGATATAATGATCGTACTTCAGGTAAGGCATGCACATCAAAACAATGGAAAATTTGCAAAGCAAATATAAACCACTACTAACTGGTCTACAAGCTACCGTGTAACAGTGCTCTATCAGATATGAACCACTATTATTCGGTAAATGTCTTTTTGTAAAAGAATATTTCCCTCGTGATACGAGTCTACTTTGAATCACCAAAGTTTCGGGTTAATAAACGTTAGTGCTATTTGATTTGGTACAAGTTGCAGGTTTCAAAAGCTTTTGCAAGATAATCTATGAACTTCATTATGACTAGATATTAACGATTCCCGACCTATGAACCCATCAATCTGTACAAAGCACAATGTGTCACCACCAAACCTCGTGATCTTTAATAGCATAATATAATATTTATGAAGTAATTCATAGAAAAGCCGTATTTATCGATTGTGGACACAACAAGTGGAATAGTACTATCGTAATTTTAATCGCAACAACTGCAATTATTGAGATTCTAATTAGACGCATTCAAGTTGTCACAACAAGTGGAACTCCATTCGTCGCCAATAGTTCATAACATAAGCCTTATATTATTACTACCTGTTATAAAAATAAAGAATATATATACCTGTCCATATTGCATGTTGCGTCTTTATTTCGTAAAAATCAAATACGCAGTTATAACTTTAAAACTGATAGTTTTTCCTGATAAAATCAGGTTGAATGAAAGTAGAAGGAACCAGTTTGCAACTTGCATAAAAAGTGATTTGGGTTGGTGGGATTAAGTACGCCGGATCATTTGGCATAACATTCATTTATAGGTAGTACTTTCACTCGTGCGATATTTTTGTGGCTTATGTATTTCTTATTCTACACTGTTGTATGGCTTTCTACTGCAGATTCTGAATTCTAGCAAATCCTAATTCCACTTTGTCTATAAAATGATGAATGACTTTCTCCATAAGTTTCGAAAATATGTTGTTATACCAAAAATTGTATGAAGATACAGATTTGCCTACTTGTAGCAGCACATGTAAAGCTTTAAATAACCAAACAATACAAATAGCATACAATGAGATGTATTGGAACTTTTAATGAAGTTAAAATTGTGTTCTCGTTTTTCACTATTAAAGATGCTTTGATACAACAAAGAATTAGAAAATGAGATTTCAAGATTCAGTGAAACTCTGGAAAAATCTGGATTGTCATAGAAATAAGGAAAAATCGTAAGTAGCAGGTGGCTTTTTTATTTAAAAAATGGGAATTAAATCAATTAAATGTACTTAGCGAAATAATTAGAAGAAACTAATGAAGTGGATGACAGAGAATATGTTAGTAAAGTCTTCTAAAGGAAAACGGAGATGCTCTATTGTAAATCTTTTAAATAAACAAAAAAATACTTCATGGATGTTACATACGTTGATTTATCATCATTATCGTTATAGTTAGTCAAGATTTATCTCATGACTAATACTAATGACTCATGGCAAACTGTGTGTATTTTTACTTTAATAGAATATTCAAGTTTTGTCATGAATAATGATTTCCATTGCAGCTTTATTACTTTAATTCGTATTACACTTGTTATTTGCAACACAAATGAATGTATCTGTCTTCATACAGTATAAAAATAGGATCAGTTTTTAGTTCACCGTTTTAATCCGCTGATATTCCCATATTCGTTTATTCCGACGAATGTACATTGTGCTATACCAATGTAAAAATCTTCTTACCAAGATCTATTCACATGCATTATACGAATGATCTGCAAAAATATAAAACTTATAATTGAAATAATAGTAAAATAAGTTTTATAAACTCAACTCAACATGTTATGTTTCATTTATAAATATTTAAAAAGGAATTATACTTTAAAGTTTCACCGGAAAATATTTTTGTTTAAATTTGTTGAACCAACAATAATAAACGATGCATTTTGTTGTTTCAGGAGATTCATGAATAGGTTAGGTACTTTGATATGAATTGTATCTCTGCAATGTAGTAAAAAACACAAGTTTCCTCCAAATCCTTATCTTATTATATCTTATCATTATGCCTTTGTGACTTCAAAATTTAACGTGGCGCTTTTAATCTATTAGGATGCAAACGATTAGATTGAAATAATGTTTCAACAAATATTTTCATCAACATAACGCATGTACACATGCAGTCTATAGTCTATCTCGATTGCCGAATCACGTTGATTTGAAGACATCGAAAATACGAATCCAGACAACTCTCATGGATGACCGGAGTGACTTTGTCATTTTCATGAGTGCAAGTGAGTCATCTGCAAAAATGATCTGTAGATGTTTATGAGTTTCTAATGTTCTTGTTTTTCAGTCGTAAGGCAGTTTCTACTTATGCAGCTGCGGTTTTAATGGTAGCTATAAAATTAATTCTTTACCTGAGAAGTGATATAGGTATGAAACTTTTATAATAGCATACGATCGATATTTTTCAAATAAATCCAGATCAATTGCTCTCATTAAAATTAATAAGAAAATATAGCACATGTTTTTCTTCTCTGGATGTTCATTTTTCCAGCACGCTACTATGAGAGCAGATCACTTCCCTTCTGATACTTGAAGAAGGCGGATATGTTTTTTAGCACAGTTTCATGAGTAGATCAGTTTTGGGAAACAAAAAGTTTCAGATTTCTTTTTACACTATATTTTGTGGCCGCCAGGAAATTACATTTTCTACAAAACGAACCAACGAAAATGGAATTTGACTTTGTTGAGCAACTGCTTTTGTTTGAAATTGACAGTTTTATTTGGGACACTATTGCTCTGTATATTGTACACATTGGAATCACAAAAACCACCAAGTTTATGCTGAGGAAACCAGTCATCGTTAGAGAACGTGTTCGACCCTCCAGAATTCATTTAAATATAGGTGAACTACATTTACTCCAATAAAACATTGTCAGATAGTTTCTAATATTTCTAAGAAAGTGCTATAATATTTATTGCTGAAAAGTATTTCTGAAAATGTATATCATAGTGATCTCATGATTTACTTACCGTTCCTGTCCTAACTAATTACAATACTTTAGTGTAAGTGAATTTTCTGCGTAAAAACATTTCTAACGCGATATAAAAGAACCTCGAGAAAATTAATATCCTCAAATGCTGAACTAGGAGCTTGGAACAGCTTGGAATAATCATACGGTAAGTAACTCAACGATGACTTTGCATTATATAAAACACAGTTCCGTAAACAACTAATGCATTCCTTGGAGCAATTTTGCTTCCAGTTCCGCTTCAGCTAATAATAACCTCCGCCAATGTTTTGTTCCATGGAATATCTATCCTAGCCTTACCAATATGGACCTTAGAACGTATAATTACCAAACAATTTCATTTAGTACTAACATAGTCCCCAACTGCATGAAGCAAATAGGCAAGTCTCTATCAGTTTATACAAAAGCGACCACTGCATTATTTTTACAAAAACTATGTCTATAAAGGGATTTCTATGCTTCTTCAAGTTGAATATTTAACGCTAGATGCCGGCAATTTTAGTATTTAGGATCGTGAGTTTATCACAGCATGCTGAATAACCAGCCGCATACATCTGCAATCTGAAGCATCAATACTGGTAGGATATGAAAGTCTGGGTGGAAAACTGGACAAACACATTTTCATGTGGGGCTATGTCATGGTTTTTGTTATATATTTTTCTGGTTGATTCTTTTTACATGAGATCAACAAAGATAAAGGAAAATTAACTCAATGCTAGACCTACGCATATAAGATTCCGATAAATCACTCTAATAAAGATGTTAGCGACAGGCGAATCTCCTAGATAGATTGAATAAGATTGACCAAAAGAGACAAGCATAATCATGTCTGGAATGGCCAATTAATAAATAATTTCTATCATTGCTAAATACCAAGAATATTTGTCTAAGCGAACAATATACCAATAGACTGCAATCTAGATCTTTACACGTCGTCTTAATGCAAAGTCCGTCCGTTTTCCATTTATTTTACGATGGTGATGACGCTAAATTATGTTGGAAAATTCAGCCAACCCACGTCAACGTCAAAACAGGCATCAAAAAAATATGTAAGGTGTACAGTAATAAATGGCTTATGCCATATAAATGCAAACTTACAATACATGCCTTAATTATAGTGTTGTACTTGAGGATGAACCAGAGGATAGCCAGTTTTGAGTGAATTAATGTTCGTGAAATTCCCATTGCAACGTATTCCATAACATAGACAATCTGAATTATATCAAATAAAATTGTAAGGATTTCCGCAATATTTTCTGCTGAATAATTGTCCTACAGTTTTTACTCTAAACTCCATTGCCGCAGCTTTGTATTTCTTCATGCTCTCAAGTTTTTTCTAGTCAAATGAATTTTAACACTGCTGCATATTTAATGCAGCTCAGTCGTTTTAAACTTATCCCAAGTTAGTTAATAGCATTGCAGTAGTGCATAATATCTCTGTCTTATATTTTATGAGCATTACCTAGTTCATTTTATGGTGCATTTTTTCCGGCCATATTATTTATTGTTGTTACAGTTGTAGGACTGTTGTATGTTGCATCACGTATGTTTTTTATCTTGCACCTTATGACTTGTGATTGCCCATAGTTCAAATAAAATGAGTGATTTTCATGTTATATCGACTCTTTCTAAACCCACTACATGTGTTTATGTCTATAAAAGATTTATTTCGCATTTTGCTCACCGGGTTTATGAGATATATAGTCAGCAGCATCACTAATGAAAAGAGGAAACCATTAGGAGTAGTGCTGTATCAAGTAATTGAGTAGCGCTACTTCCCAATTTCCTATTGTAAATTGTACAAATTTGGAGCTGCATAAATATTGAAACTTTAATACCGCAGGTTTGTGCACATGAATAATTTTGCTCAATTTTTTTTCTGATGAAATAAATATCTGCCACGCAGTTTTATAAAGCATGTACCAATGTAGTCTTGTCTCTTGAGTTTCAGCGTGTTTAGAGTTTCTGGTATTGAATTTTTTCTCTCTTGACATCCCTCTACTCATTCTGTCGAGGATGCAAGAAAACTGACCATTTCTATTTCAAAGAGAATACATAGGTGGAATTAATCCCTCGCTTCGTGTTCGAATACCTGCTGGTGTGGGACGAATCTGTGGGTGTGCTTTTTTCACAGATTTAAATGTAAAAGGGTAAATAATTGAGAATTTCCCTATTTTCAGTTGTTGTCTGTGCAGTTTGTATAAGCATGACACAAACAGAATACTATCAGCAAGGGTCATATTAACCATTCGGAAAATTATTACCCAATTCCCATACGACAACAAACAACACATCACAACACCACCACACAGAGATTTGCAATTATGTACTTTATTCGTTTATTTTATGAAGGCCATTTTTTCGCTAAATGTACTCATGTATGTGCTTACATTTGCTTAACAGCATGTACGCTTTTATACCTTCATGCCTACAACAAAACACATTACACCTATCGCATAATATATTATTTAGGCATATTTTTTTTGTTTTTATTATAACTAAAGGTTGTATCACATACGCATTTAATGATGGCATGTAAGTATTTATGCTCGCTAGGGTTACTTTAGTGTGCTTGTGATATTTTGGCTTATGAATATTATTTTGGTGGCATGCACGAGTCAGACTGTTTGTCCAAATGTGTAGGTATAACATAATTTTTTTTAGTGGTGAATAGTTACACTTGGAGTTTCTCTGATTCATATTATCTGCATGCCGTTTTGCATAATGTCATATCGATGCGTAGTTTTTTGCGCTCCGTTGATAGTGCAAGCAAACATGATGAGTTTTTATGCGTTCTCATTACAGATCTATCATTTACTTTTTACTATTCAATTTCACAAAAGTTTGTGTAGTAAAAAATGCCGAAGATTTGCCATACAGAATAAGTCATACGTTCTGTATTGTTCTCACATTTAGATAGGAGATCATTATTACCCTACCATATCGCATCACGTATAGTAATTTGTTTAGATAACTTATCTGCGTATTCCATTATATTATACCTTTGTCATTATACCTTTCATGCACCTTTGTTTTCAAAGCATAAGAATATGAATCAAAGACACGTAAATATGGAATCATCATGTGAGTGTGAGTCTGCGTGGCAGTATCAACAGGACCAATATAAACAAGTGATCTCCAACAAACGCAAGAAACGAAAACCAGCATCGTCGCATTTTTTTCTGCAACCTCTCTGTACATTTTTCATATCTAGTTCTGCAACAAACAACTGAAACTTGGGTTACAACGCATTCATAATTCATATATAAATAATGCAATAATGCAAACATTGTTGTACAAACAGAACTAGTATGAGACCTTAGACAATAACTGATCAATAATTGAATACAGATCCCAAAATGTTGATATTGACTGAATTAATTGGTCACATGCTCTTCATCAAACAAATTAAAAGTGTGTTTGAAATGGCGAGTAAGTGAGTGGCATGATTCGCATTTAGTACTCGTTGCTACTTTTAGTTATAGGTATGTTCAAAAGCCAGTTTAAAATAGCATAATTATGATTTTGATGGCTCCGGCAGGTAAATAGGAATTAAAGAAATGCAGCCAAAATTGGCTTCCATGAAACAAAGGGTTCCACAAGAGCTAAACTAGAATGCCAAATTCGGATATCGTTTCAAAAGCGTACAACAGAGAGAATAGAAATGTTTGTAAAAATACTCCATTCATAATAATTATCCACCAGAGAAAGAGAGCAGAAATGGTGTGCTGTTAATGAAATTATGCAAACATTAATATCTTAATGATTTCTCACGGCTGCCGTGTTTTAGGTGGTTAATGAACTCACATGAACAAAGACTTGTAAAAAATCCAAAAGTTGAGCTACTAATGTTATTACGTGTTCACAGAGAAGCTATGCGAAAATTTGAGGATAACAGCGTTTTTCTGCAGAAGCTTAAAATTTTTGAATCGTAAACAAACTCCTTGGCAAAGATTATCTGTTCATCTTAGAATCAGAGATCAAAAAATTTCCTAGTTGACCTCAATGGTTTATATAATGTTTTAGAGTTTCTCTACCGTTGAAGAGATTTTGAATACACTACCTGCGGTTATGCAACTGAGAATCATTTTCATGCAATTAAACACAATTCGTGTTAAATGTGTCACCTTATCCAAAACTGAAAGTGTTAGCCAACTGTGTGTCTAAAGTTTAGACATTCCTATTCCTACGAAAAGTATGTAATAGCTTGTTAGCATCGTTAGAATTGACATCAACTCAGCGATAAGCTAAAGGCTAATATGTACCTGTCATAATTTAGGTCCTGGATTGAATTTCCATGACTCCATTTTAGGGGGTTGGGTTTGAGAAGAGCTCACCATATTGACAGTTTTATCCTATTTGGTTTGGCTCAAACGTTACAAAGCTTAAACTGAAGTTTACACAAGATAATGACACATTACGGATAATGAATGTGATTATCCCATGACTATTAGCATGAGCCCGTCAGAATGACTTTCACGATTATCTTCTATGTCCTCATTAAATTCAATCACACACGAATTGCAGTATATGAGTGGAAGAGAGACAATAAAAGATTTCCCCCTTTCAGCAGTCAAAAATTACTACCTGCACCAGGAAATTAACCCAAAATAGCGATAAATAAGTACAAAATGAAGGTTTTATGTGAATTCTCATCAAAGGATAAAAGGAAGAAAGAGACAAATAAGGGCTTCCATCATCCCTCACTCCATATCCCATGCTTTAGCTCGTTGATAGTTTTTGAGTGTTTCTTGAGACGCTGTCGGTGATACCAATGCAATTTTCAGTGTATACTCTCAAGACACGGATACATGATAAAAAATTACTAAAGAATACAAACGGTGCAAAATCATTATAAAAATGCAGAGAGTAAGTGTGCACGTATAGTATAGCCTTGTCGGTTGTCGGCATGTTCAATCTTCCGTTCTCGTCGTACCACGTACATTACCTATCTTTGATGATGACCCAAACTGCATATTATAATCATCATCTCACACAATAATAACAATAGTAATGTCAATTACGGTGTTCATATTATAATATGCTGTTTGCATTTATTTGCAAAATGGTAAATGCAGCAAGTTGCTGATATCTCAAGTTTGTGTGAAACGTCTAGAGCGTCTAATATAGTGGGTATTGCAAGTACAGCTATATGTGTGGGGTAGTGCAACAAAATGAGTTTGCTGCTTTCAAAAAAATTGAGGCAAATGAAGGTCTACTTTGATGAGACACTAAACATTTAACATTGTGATGACGACAATGATTGTTACTGTGCTGTTGTGCGTTATTTCTACGAAAAAATAATATTACAGCGACACTAAACGTTCGTCCGTTCCCATATTCTGTGATAGAGCAAAACGGTTTTGCTTATTAACAACTCACTCGTTTATTGTCATGCATACATATGAATGAGCTGCACACAGAGTTCTAACTGATGATTATCCTTTGAGAGCATATTGCATGGAATTACTACACTTTAAAGTGTAATGTACAACTGGCAGTACGTTAATCTCTGGGAAGAAAACAAAGGTTACACACAGTTAAAATGATCGAAACGAGTGCAGTATTTTGCATGCTGTATTTTTTATATTTATTCTCGGCTTTTCTCTCGCAATGATTCATCAACCTTCGTTCCAATCGTCCATTTGTCAAGCAATCACCTACAGCATATATACATGCTACCCTAGCACAACAATATTTAATAATACAAAAATTCACAATGTAAATGTGATGCATGTATGCATTTTTATGCCTGAAGAAAAAAAACTTGAGAAAAATGAAAGGAAGCATTGAAAATGGATAAACTCCTCTCCTACTTACAGTTAAAATGCAAGAGGCCTAAATGAGATTTCCTCATCCCTTCACTTGCGTGCTATATCAGCAGCACGACGCAGATTTTTTTTTCTTTCTTACATTATTATCATCTCATTCTAACCTCGTATAATAATACCACAATAATCTTGGAAGACAATCTGCCATAAAGTACAAATGCAAGAGGCAAGTACACAACATGCAACCTTAGTCAAGTACGTATGAGTAGAACAATGGACATGTTGTTTTTAAACTATGGTGTAAAAACTAAAAGCTTCATAATATGTCGATATGTACGTGTAGCATCCCCACCTCCTCCGTCTCTGTCTGCGTTTGCTGCTCATTTTTATTTCATTTTACCATTTACACTGAATACATATAGCGTGAATACTGTGGCGAAGGCTTATTGTTGTGAAATCTGAATTTTACGTTTGAAGAAGTTTGCGAGCAAAACTAACAATAAGTAATGATTTCATCCAATCTTCCACAAACTGCAAGTGCAGAGTAATGCTTTGTTAGACTTGAAGCGAATGCATAATATTCTCTCACTCTCTAGCAGTTGGTCTTGATCATACAAGTACTTCAGGAATCCTGTGTGTATTCAAATTCTAGATTAAAACACATGCATGATATATCCTTCGCATACATTTTTCAAATCTTTATGAAACATTGACGAAAGGAGAATAAGGAAACCAACCCGTCCTTATACCATGTCTCCATTATATGAATTACCAGCAGCAGCGGCTTATTACTTCTGTGAGCAAATACAAGTTGATGCAATAAGTGGTAGAGGGTTTTTGTAACATGTGGATTGTACCTAGTTGAAGTTGAAAGGATGCAGAGATATAGCATACAGGGCCAATACTATCAAACTGTATTAGATTCCATCATGATCATCAGAGAACGAGGAAAAATGCAAGAAAAACGAGAAAAAATGTATGCAAATATGCGCGAAAAATCGGCAAAATAGGACATAAAATAGGACAAATTTTCGCAAATTTTAGCATTATTTTCTTGTAAATCCCCCAAAATATGACATAGTAGGACAATTTTTTGCCAATCCTTACGCTATTTGCAAACAAAATAAGCAAATTAGGACAAAATACGACAAATGTTTCCAACTTCTATTTAGGAGACATTCTAAAGCATATGCATTCACAAACATGATGCGACAATACCATTCAATACGCGTAAGTCTTATGTATGCA
>JAQIXX010003183.1:0-20790 GCA_034700605.1 Willowsia nigromaculata
AGCACTGGCATGCCAAGGTAAATCTCCGAATCGCTTAGCCGAAACTCCTCCAGGAGATCATTTCCTCCGTTTGAAATGCTGGCAGCGATTCCAGCCAACCTTTTATCCAACTCCTCCGCATAACGCTGTCCAATAGGGTCATTGAGCTGAACAATAAAATTGTGCGGACTCTCAGACGAGATTAGACGATAATTGTAGGGGTGATTTGAGAGCACATGTCTCTCAAAATAAGTCACCCGGTGCCTGTACAAATAATTCATCTCTTCTGACAAGTTGGGCTTCAATTAAAAATTTTAATTGTTGCGTTAGATCATACCACTTTCGGCGTTACAACGTGTATGAAGGAGGTTCCAACAAAATGTAGCAATTACGGAGTTTCCAGCAAATGTATCAAGAGAGTTCCTTGAAAATTTTGCGCCCCTGATGTAGCTTTAAAATTTGGGTCACCGAATTCCAGTGGAGGAAATGTTTGAAATGAAGTTTGTTTGGTAGTTCAAACTACAAATGATAACTTTGACATTGTTGCATCCCTATTTATACTGTCCAGCAGTGGTCATTAACCCGGAAAATTTTATTTGCATGCGTCGTCGTTTGAAATTTTTCTTAATTTTTGCATAATCAGGATTAATTAATGCGAACTTTTCCAGCAGATTGTCAAGGCTAAATTTTTAATTTGATTAATTGATTCCAGTTTTTGGGTTTGCCGTTCTGAAAATTGTCTGAATCTATAAATATAAATAGCCATGGTATTTGTTGCGCATTCTATTGTTGCTATGCTCCTTTTTTAGAACATTATGCAGTACGAGGTTATTATCGACACTAGCGTTTTTGCATAAAACAATAACAGAAGAATGGAAAAATTGTATTCACGTACTTTGGAGCATTTGAGTCGACTTACACGTTGTGCGTGTAACTTGTCTCATGAATTGCACTATGGAGGAATGACACGAGTTTCAGTAACATTTTCTCTATTTCTGCCCCTCTGGTCCCTATTTCTGCACACATCTAGATCAACCGGGTATATGTAGAGTAAGTGCTCATGTTAAGTGTACAGTAATGCTGGGACAAAATGGCATAATGTGTATAACGTATTATTATGAAACTCTGGTGCTCCATGGTCATTCAGCTGCTGTTACTCTTCGTATTTGCATATTATAGGAAATTGAATTTCCGTCTCCCTAAGTTTGCCTGTGCCAATAATGTTTTTTCCCTTAAAGCACTGCATTGAAGCTCCTTTCGGAAGCAGCAGCAGCAGAAGCAGACCTTAATTCATTTCCCAGAGAGCTTGGGATAATACTTTCTCCTTGCCAAGCTGAAGACATTTTTGCAATGATATCAGTGAAATTTTTTTAGATGCTGGTTTCTCCTCTTTTTGGCAGATGCTTGGATCCTACTTCAACGAGATATGCTGAATAGTAAATTAATGCTGAATAGTAAATTAATGCTGAATAACCTGTCATTAAATGTACCATTATTTGTTAGGTTATCAACGTATTTTATTCATATAGTTAGAGCGTTTGAAGTTGGGTAAAGGTACTTGCTTTGCATAATATAGTTTATGTTTAATCTTACTGTTTAGCCTTTGTTGAATACTGTCAGGTTCGGGTATTCATTGAACGCAACGGAGTGATTGTCGGACATCACGTTTATCATTGGTCAAATTATGCAAATATTCGAAAGTAGAGTACACGCGTCATCATTTGTAGTTTACTTGTCACAGCTTTGACAATTCCTATAGTGGCATTTTAATTGGAGCTTTTGCCACTATTTTTCGTTCAAAGATCACTATAAAGCGTTGAATTATATTTCAAACGATATCGTTCATGTATTCAGATAGGTAGCAAGAAATGTGTCCTTCTTGGCTGTTCTCTCCAGCCAGTAAATTTAAATAATCTATGCTGATGTTTCAAAGTTGAAAAAGTGAATGCCTGGCGTAAACATGCGAATACCATGTTTTTTGCCTTGGTGAAATTTATTATGTATGTTATTGTAATTAAAATATGCGTAGGGTACAATTACAATATACAAGTGTTATTGTACTGACTTGAAATATACGTGTGACATTATTAGTAGTCTTTGTACCACGGCTACAGCAATATTGTTATCTTTGTACACCAATATATATATATTTATTCAGTGTTGTTATGAAAAATGTTGTGTAATGTACTTTTCTACCAAGAAGAGAAATTTTTCGTGGTTATCATCTCATTGCAAGTTTGATCTGATCTTAAATATATAAACATAATATACAACGAAAGGCTCGTTTCGTTTCGTATTTCGTTCAAGGCGAAATTGCTAGCTATACATCGGACCCTGAGAAACCAAAAAATGGCTGAATAGAAATAATTTCGTTCAAAAAATTGTAATTAAGTGTAAATAATATTTGTTGCATCCTACAATGTAAAGACTTGTATGCTAAAACTTGTATTTGTACATAAAATGTAAAATTTATTGTCAATTTGAGAAATAATGCCATATTTTGGTCGTTTATTGCGGATGTGTTTATGTTTGGTTAATTGCACCTTTAAGCTTTGAGCCCTTGATTATCTATTCTGTAGCTTACTGATTAATATTTTAATGATTGTAATATCTTGGTGGGTCAAACTTACGAACTTGGTATTTATTTTCATAGTTAACATGGTAAAAGGAGAAACATTTTCTGTTTTTCAAAACACTGCCTTCCGTCAGATACTACTACTTGCCAAACTTTAGTGGATAACTTGTTAGGAATGGGTTAAACTTGCCAAACTATCTTTCAAAAACATTAAAATCAGGTTCTTAAAAACACTGTTGATTAGATTATCACCCAACTTGAAATGTTATGCCCTTTGCATTTGTTGTGCACAACGAGAATTGCAGAAAACACAATGCGTCTGATGAACTTAACTGAATTAAAACTAAACAAGCTCGTGAAATACAATTAACGTCAAAAAATGTTTCAATCGTGCATGAAAATCTTATTAATTTTAACCGATTTATGGCAAAAATGAAAATAAACCTTGTTTTTGAATGCTTTTCTGTCACTTTTATTTATTTATGATATGAGTTAGCTACTACCAAAATCCTTCCTGGTACAGAGTTATAAGATATAATTTTCGCCTATACGCGTCTGAAACGCTTTTTATTCTCTTATCTTTGAATTGAGCATTTATATTCTGGTATGTTCTTTTATATTACCGGGTAATATACAACCTAAATCTAAGCAGCAAAAATACTGAAACGGATACCTATACTAATTTTAATTCACTAATTGTAACGCTTGAACAAAGTGAACTGGGCATATTATAAAAGTTGAACTAGAGATAAATTGAACCACAGCACCTCATCAAGGAGAAGATGCTGGTTTCCCTCTGCTAATAGGGAGGGATACGCACTAAAGGTTTTTGTATGTGTTACAAATTTGAACTAAAAAATTGGGGATACGCGACTCGCACTAAATAAATGATAGGCTCCGTACATTTGGAGCTACTCCGCAAAAGAAAAGATAAGTGAAACAATAGATTCGTTCAGCGGATCAGTCGACTTCATCACAAATTTCTCCATCAGATTGGTTAGGCTCACCCGGGAACACATCGCCATCCTCGTGATTAATGACCACCTCTGGTTCCAGAAGATTAATTGTGCTGCAAGCAGACAAAAGGAAACCGAGTATGTGAAAGAAAGTAGGAGTAAGGTGTCATTGATCTAAAGTATAGTGTGTGTTTTTTCCAAAGTCTTACCAAACTTTTTTGTGATTGGAGAGTGCTTTTCTAGAACCGAAAATTTTTGCGCATCCAGGGCATCCAAATGTTCCCTTTAGAGGATCCTTTTCTTTATGGCTTCGTCGCGAGTGTTGTCGGAGGTCACAAAGGTAGTGGTAGGCGCTAGTACATCCATCTTTTCTGCACACGAAGTTTTTCTTAACGTAAGTGCACTGGCAGGATCGAACGGTTTTGCGCTTTTTGGTTCCTGGTTTCACTAACCTACTAGCGTTTGAACTCTTTGACTTTTCGTCGGAGTTGATCAAATCATTTTCATTGACCTGAGATGAGCTGGAACAGGTTGAGTGAGACTGGGAAAGAGACCGAGTCATCGGAATGGGGTCAGTTGTAAAAGTGTTAGTCAGGAGTGCTGGTGTGGTCGAATGTGAGCTCTGGAGTGAGGACTCCTGAGCCTCCCGCATCAAATCGTTCATTCTCATCCTGTAGGTGAGGGCATCATCTCGAAGTTCCATCACTTGCGCTTCCAACTGACCAATTTGCTCCTGCATCCGTTGCAAGATGTAATCTTGCCCTGCTTTTAAGCCTTCGAGTGCGTCGACCTTGGCGTTAAGCTTACGTATCTTGGTTTCTTGGGCGCTGCTCAGCTCCATCAGTTTTTTAATTTCATTATTTTCATTCCTGGCGTCACTTGACGAAACCCCCCCGACAGGGACGTTTCCGGAGTAATGATCAACTCCAACTAGGCCGCTGTAGGCTACTTGGTCAATAAAACTTGTTGCGAAGAAGTTGCTTTGCAGTCCAACTGCTTGTGCTTGTGGAGCTGGAAATCCCAGCCCGTATGGCCAGTGGGACATTTTGCTACCTGTAAAATTCGTCAGTCGTAGATGGTCAATTAGCAATTCGTCGACAACATGTACGAAAGTTCAAAGGTTTGGCAAAATCATTAATTATTGATTTTACACGCCGTTTACCTTGACTGATGTTAATGATGTGAAAAGGCTGAGTTTCCCGCGTTCCGTCTAAGCTTTACTTCTTTAAAAGCTTCCAACCATCCAGTAATAGAACCTGTACAAAAATACCAATTTAATTTTTGATTTAAAAGCAAATCAACTACTAAATTATCTAGTAACGGTCGTAATAATAATTCGTTTCTTTCTGTATAGTACGCACAAACGCCAAATCTCTTTTAAATATATTGAGGCTGTCGTTTAAGTCGCAAAATGAATTAAGAATTTCAACAACCCACTACAAAGCAAATGATGACAACTAATAATTATTGTATTTGTTTGTGGCTTACCTAGGTCCAAAAGTTTCGAGAGTTCACACTCTATTCTTGATCTGGAGCTTGAACCGGAGTCCTTCTCAGTCAATCTAGCATATCTGAGGAAAAATATAATTAAAATAATCGATAATAGAATTAGTCATATTTGAAATAGTCTTGTCTCCAAACACATAACTTGCTAGAAGATAATAACTAAGTAACAGTAAGGAACGTTGGAAATACTAAACTGTTTCACTTAATTGCCTAACGTTTTCCCTCCTTCACCTCTCGGAGAGGGGAGGGCTTTCAACTCAATCCAACAGAATTTTAATTAAATCCATTATGAAATTGGTTCATCTTGCATTTGTTAGGAGAGGAAGTTGTACTTTTACTACCCCTGAAGAATATGAAGAATATACGCAACGCAAACTTGCAATCACCAAACCGACGGCCCTTTTAAGGGCCACCATTTTTTCACAATGACCGAGCTTCTGAACCAAAGAAGACCTCAGATGAATACTACTTTTTTGTTTCTGATCATAGTGCACATACTGAACTTTACTGATATTGGGTGTGAAAATTGAATCAATAATTATCTTAAAAGAAGTAACTATGACACGACAATAAGTGCTGCAACAACTTACCTAATACGATAACAGGAAGCTCCACGGCTGGTATCCCTTCCCCAGTATTTAATTTGCGTAAGGGCTCCTCTTCTTAACTTGCAACAATCGTAATCTGCAAAAGGTAGTTAAAATTACATTAAAATTGATGAACACTCTGATTTTTCCCTTTTGTTGGCAAGAAACTGTTTTCCTGCTCAGTAATTTAAGATCAAGAATTAAGGAGCTCCGATAATTGCTCTTGAAATACACTGCTTTCAACTCAATGCAAGAATAAATTATTAAATGATGCATTCATGAAGTTGATTTCGCTAAGAGATGATGTTGTACTAATAATACGCTTGTTTAATTAAAAGTAACTTCTAAGAGCAATTATCGAAGGTGGAGACTCGTTGTAAATTGAATCTATAATTATCTTAACAGAAGTAACTATGACACGACAATAAGTGCTCCAACAACTTACCTAAACCGATATCAGGAGACCACGCCAGGTATCGCGGTGCCCGGTATTTAATTTGCAAGGTCACCTCTTCTCAACTTGCAACAATCGTAGACTGCATAAATTAATTAAAAATCCACACAGATTAATGAACACTGTTTTTCTTTTTGTGGCGAATAATTATTTTTTGCTCAGAAATGCAACATCAACAATTAAGAAGCTTCGAAAATTACTTTCACAACAATTATTATGTCACGAAACCTTAGTAGTTTTATGCTTAATCGTACCTAAGATAGGATGTTGCCTTGCCTCTCCCCTGCCCTATCCCCTAATGTTAAATTCGGGTCTTCCAGGACCATAAACTGTATGTACTTGCAAGTGCTTAATTTGGACGATGCAAGAATGGAGGAAATGCTAGAAAAATTATGATTGTTGTTGTGTTTTTAGGAAAATGTTTTCCGTATTTGTATTCTAAACGATACAAGAACCATTGGCGACAGTTTCAGCAACAAAATATTCAAAACGTTTCTGGGTGCATTCACCGCTCTGAAAAAGCGGAAAGCGTAAATTATCGATGCAAAGCATATAGCGATGTTTGGAAACCCGAGAGCCAGGGGACGAGATGCTACAAAAAGAGGAAAAGCATAAGGAGCAGTAAGAGTAAAGACGCAGGGCCAGGAGAGATGTTGGGGTGGAAAGAACCTTGACTTGTTGAGGAGACGTTTAAGTTTGCCGCAAAAACGCACTCTATGTGTAACGGGCCCT
The DNA here is from genome assembly GCA_034700605.1 of Willowsia nigromaculata. Classification (NCBI taxonomy): domain Eukaryota; kingdom Metazoa; phylum Arthropoda; class Collembola; order Entomobryomorpha; family Entomobryidae; genus Willowsia; species Willowsia nigromaculata. The sequence goes on from JAQIXX010003183.1 coordinate 6,790, forward strand.
GAAGCCATAAGTTCAAACACCCAAGGAAGATGCATACCAAATTGAGTATAAATGTTGGTACGAATCATCCTGCGTCTCCGTAGCTTTGTTCACAGCACAGGAACAAATTATCATGAATGGTCAGAATGGTATGTGACGAATGCGCAAGAATGTGCTTTGTCCGCTTTTTCGATTCTCTCGACAATACGACAATATTACCACTTAAGTTTGTTATTCTAAATTCTACCTGGTAATTTTTAATCTGTAAGTTCTTTTTTTCAAGTATTTGCAATATGAGCTGTAGTCAAACTCGTCAATGTCTAACCCAATCGAAAAATATAAATTGTTTTACAGATAATTGTGATAGGCAATACAGTAGCTTACAAGTAAAGCGCATGTGGGGTTCAGTCAGAGTCATCGTGCTAATTTAAGCAATACAGTCTTACGCAAATTAAGGTAGGCTGAGTGCTCTTTCCAAGTGGGCTCATATATCACTGCTACGAATGGTTACCTGAGAACGTTAGAGGGAAACGATTTCTTCCTACCAAACCGTGGGGAGATAGTTGGAAGGTTGCTTAGGTATATCCTGAATAATATGAAATATGCTTGTGCTGTAATTCATGAGAAAGTGTTTTGTCAATTTGATCGAAACTGGAAAGTCAAGGCAGAAAGAAACTAGCTCACTCATAAGCGTATTCAAAGAAATTTAATAGGAATAAGTATTTTCAAAAATCCATTACACATATAATCATACCCTGTACTAATTCCAGTTTGATTTCTGCGATAATACAATTGATTATTTCCTGCAATTTTTGCATTTAGTGCATATAAAATTTGAAGGCATGTGGGCCATTTACAGCAATCTAAACTGAGAGCTCGCTCAACAATAATTACACTGCTTTCTTATAGCTCAACATATATCACAAATTTTTATTCTGGACCAGTGCTCAAAATGCAAGCTTGCTAGGGTACACCTGGGACGATAAAATGCAGATTGGAGTACTGCGCGTGAGCTACTAAAATTAACGCTAATCGGTTTTAGGTACATGCACCAAGAACACCAATAAAACCTACATCTAATTATAAGTAAACCTAGCTTGTTCATCTCAAAATCATCACCTAACCTTTCTTTCTTTAACTTTCACCCGGCAATTCCAACACCCTTTTCGACTTATGCTACCACCTCTGAATTTTGATTGATGACTCAATAGTACTAGGACTACACTCGTATACTTCTTGATTACTTGCATTCATGCATGCATTTTTCCTTCTTTTATGGAATGTGTTGAGAGGCGAACTGAATATTCAAACTATCAAATTCAATATTGGGATATGTGACCAGGGATTGGGTGTTGACCAGGGACCCGTTTTATTTTTTTGCTCATCAGGGTTTTTTGATTGAAATTTTAGCAAATTTCAGGGTTTTTTGGTCTCACCAGGGATTTGTTTGGGGTGATCAGCGATTTCGTTTTGAATCAGGGAAGGGTTTCACCAGGGATTTTCCAGGTTGACCAGGGATGGCAAACTTCGTGCTCCCGAGCCATTTTTAAGAATTCCCATGTCCGATAAAAATAAGCAACTCTGGTTTTGGTATCAGTTATAGTCCTCATCAGTGTCGTTATCTGTGTCATCACCCGGGTCGGTATCTGGGCCATTATCTGTGTAGTCATATGGGTCATCACCCGGGTCCGAATCAAGCCTGTAATCGATTTCGTCATCGGACACGTTGTTGTATTCTTGCCGCCACGGGAATTTCTCGTGAAGGTCTTTAAACTGCTCCTGTAGAATAACCAACCGTGCATGAGTTTACAGATAAGCAAGATGTACATTGGATACGGTTAAATTACACTCAATAGAGAGTTCCTTTTTTTGAGTCGACCTGCTTCAGACCCTCAGATTTTTGATTTCAACAATATCATGTGTGATGACAGCCCCCTATAAGAGATACTTATTGGTGAATTGCTTTCGCGAGAACCTTATTGTATACGAAAATAATAAAATATTTTATTGCTGTGAGTGGGCGTGTTGCGGACTATTTTTCTTTAAAACTAAAAATGATAGTAATACCATTCTACGTGCATTGGATAAAGCATAGCATAAAGCCAATGTATGGTTGATATGGCTGCGGAAAGACCTAATCTCAGTCCGTTGCTTATACTGGGTACACTTAACCAATGCAGGTGGAATGTCATTGCTATCTTTTTTAGTTTCAAAGAAAAATAGTTAGCAAAACGCCCACTCACGTTTCATTATTTTCGCACAGAGACACGGACGAAAGAAAGTCACCAGTAAGCATCCCCATCTCTATAATATGCTCATGCATGATATTGTCGAAATCGAAATTTTGATTGTTTGCTCATGGTCCATTTTGAAAAAGTTACTCTAGAGAAAGTTCTGTAATTTGGAACGATTGCACCTACCTGTACCCCGTGTAGTCCTACTACCTGAAATTGTTCGAGTGCTGACAAGAGTTTGATGAGGGCCGCAAATGTGTGTGTGTGATTCAAATCCGGACTACCCTCCTTCTGGACTATTCTTAAGACTTTCAAACCTTTCGTTGGAAATGAAGAAAATTTTTTAACATACCTCTAAATCTGTTTTTAATTAACAAACAAAATTTAATTAACAAACAAATTAATTTATTACTCACTTGTCAAGCAGGTGAGGTTTGCTTTGGGTAAACGGTTTGGCGACCGCGACCGTTCTGGTCCTTTCTCGTCGATTATTGCTGCGTCAGGATTGTCCAAGCCGGAGAAGCCACTCACATCGACCTCGTTCCCTACAAGCTCAAGGTGCACCAACTTTGGTAGTCGCTCGCAAATAAGTTCAAAGTTCTCGTTGACGCAATTAATGACCTCTAATTTCTCAATATTGGGAAGCTTCATTAGGAGTTTTTTGACTTCTTGGTCGTCATGATAGCGGGCATCAATCGAAAGTTCTGTACAGCTACCGATTACCCAATCGCCTAGCTCTTCGGTTAAAAATTCATCACATGTTTCCGTATTACGTAGTGTCAGCTTTTCTAAATTAGGGAACGACTTCAGAAACGATAGAGTTGAGAGGCAAAGACCATTCAGCTTCAAATATTTCACATTTCTTAATGTTTCATTATTCTTAAAAGAAAATGCATTCGAGCATATATCTGATGCGAAAAAATAGCTCTCCAGTGCTAGAGACGTGAGGGTTGGTGCGCAAAATGCCAAGATGCTGCGAAGTGCAGTGACTTCCTCTGGACGGCTTATTTCAGTGACGTGTAGTGTTTGTGGAGTAAGTCTCAATTCCTCAATCATTGCTATGATTCCGAGCGGGTTATTAGTGTCCTTGATAGAAAACCGAAGGTCCTTGATGTTCCAGTGCTGAGCACTGTGTTTTCTGGCTTCGACCAGGGAGCGAAACAATGAATCCAATGTACCGTCGATCCCTCTGGTTTCCAGCGTCTAAACCGGCCAACAACAGTTTCAAAAGTTTCAATTCAATATGTTTTTTATTTTGCAGGCCATCCTCACATATGTGGGAATTTTATGCGCAATAAGCACACACTGCTAGTTACCTCAATAAATGGAAATTTGGATAGCGTTTTCATCCACGAGACTGTTCCCATTGAGAAGTGAGAAATCTTGAGACATTTAATACTCCTGCATGGGGAAAGCATGGAAGGATCCCATTCCGTTTGTTCGTGTGGAATTTCTTCATACACTGTGAGAAGGTTAATTGTAAGCGATTCCAAATTCGGGCAGCACGTGATGATTGCATCTTGAAACGAATCGCCTGTTTCAAACGAATCACGGACTAATGACAAGCTCTTGACACTGTTCCCGCAATGCTCCCAAAATCTCCTATCCAGCGATAAATCGGCACATCGAATAACAAAGTTTTCCATGAACTTTGGAACGGTGTAGGCATTATCCTCCGCGTCTACTTTCACTAGCTCAAGAAATTCGGTCAATCCTCTACGAGTCACGCTATTATTAATCTCAACACGGATTTGAGATCTTCTACGTTCCATTTCCTTTGAACTTTCTTTTAACCATTCTCTGGTGACAAGGCGACATTGCTTCAGGTCATTCAGCTTGAGTCCATTAAAAATCACACGGAGGATCCGCAAAAACACATTAGGCTATACATTACTTTGTTTATTTGCGTCAACTTTTTTTTCAAATTTTTACCAAGTGATTTTGCAGAGGATGCAATTGTCCATTAAGTGGGTTCATGTTCGTTTTTTAAACTAAGCGTTCAGCGTCAGATCTATAACTTCATACCGTAAGTGTAGTAGCACAGCACACTCGTTTTAAAATTTCACAGTACAATTATGAGACGTAATCGCGAGCAATGCTAAAAGCATACTGATACTACTAAATGACATCTCTATTCAACACAGCAGTCAAGTCGGAATAACTAACAACTAAAAAACTACAACCACAGACGCGGATGTAGAATAGCCATATAAGTTTTTTGTATTACTAAACCATTTTATATTCTTGTTCATTCAGGGTAGCAGAAATTCTAATGCAGCCAAAGAGTAAAAATGATCTGTAAAATCTCTGATCTCTGACCAATCAGAGAAAAACACCTTGAACGATAAAACTTGACACGCAATTCGCAATTGCAAAACATTTACAAAACATTATTCAATCACAATAGAACACAGTGAACATCTATATGCATGGAAACAAAAACGTTGTCAAGGTTTCGCTCGAGGCAGTCAACCTACTTGGTTACACTGCATGAATATTGCATAAGAAATTTGTCGACGAGTGAGGGGCTGAATGCCTGTACACATTCGTTGCGTCAACTTTTCATACACTCAAGGACACCTACAATTCACCAACAAGGCTATTGAGGCAAGACACCGTGTTGACTTCATGCGAGTGGTAAACGTGCAGAGCAGAACAAACAGGTACAGTTTAATATCGCAATAACAGCAACTGGATACTACAGATTTGTGACTATAACGACAGGGTTTGTTATTCCCCTTCCGTATTTGCGACATGTACTATAGTTTCTTTTTTAACGCTACCGCGTAACCGCTATAACCGCTATAAGGGACAACCTCATTTTCCCCTTGGTGTGCCGGTATAGAGCGATTCCACTGTAGAATAAGCAGAATATAGTAGAATCCAACCTTTGCGGCATAAAAATGTGAAACAGATACTCAGAATAATACTGACTTCAGTATGACTGGTTGTGAGTGGTGGTGAAGCAACTGGTATAAAAGCTGAAGCGTAGGATAGCTGAAGACATAGTTTGCTTTTGGAATTGGGTGAGAACGGTCGTTATACCCGAAGCTCTATCAAACTTGTCTTGAGGGTGTTAATCAAAGTTTGATTATTTTACTCGTTTTGTTAGCATTTGTTTTCATTGCGGTCGAAACCGGTCTAAGTAACGGCCATGTCTTGTTCCGAATTGGAAGCAATCACCGGCCCTTCCTCCGGTGGGGAGACAAGTTTGCATTCTCTTATCGCCGCCAGTTCACTCAGTCCACTAGTTGAGGTGAAATTAGATCAATTGGCTTGTGGGGGCGAGCTTGTATCATGTGACATTGAAAAGTTTTTGGAGAAACATGGTTTACGACTAGTATCCAGTGATTCATGGAAGGAACATCAGAAATGTGTTCCTTTCAGTGTTTTTAATCATCTCGATGAAGATAAATCAAACCACGCTACGATTGAAAGCGAAGTGCAACAACAGTCCCAGCTTATAAAATTACGTGTGGAGATTCTAAAATCTCAACGGACGATTTTAAATCTCAAGAGGGAAGTAAGTTGCCTAAGATACTCGGTGGAGGAATTAAAGCAGAAGCATAGCTCTGCCCTGAGCCAAGTTGCAAATCTGGAGAAACGGGTACAGGAAGGTGGTCGTCGCGAAGACCATTTCCAAGAACTTCTCAATAAACAGCAACAGCTTCAGGCAGAAAATGAAACTAAATCTGATCTGGTTGTCAACGAAATGACTAACACAAAGGGAGAGTTGGAGAAGGTGAGAGCCCTGTTAGAGCAGGAAAAAAAAGCTAATATTGGCATTTTAGAGCAGAAGGAGGTACTAGAAAAGGAAAAGGACCTTTTAGTCACTCTTTGGAACGAAGAGTCAGCGAAAGCGAAACATGAGAGGAACAGATTTATGGCGTTCCTAGTGAATGTTGCTGGTGGGCTAAAGTTCAACATTCCTGCACAGATTGACGGGCATATCTCTGATGAGCTACTTGCAGGGATCTCTCAGCAGCTGCACAATGTATTGTCTGATTTAAACGAGAACCAGCAAATAATGACCAAACTAGAGGAAATCATCATGTCAAAGCGGAATGGAAAAACTCACCGCGTGGATTCATCTCACATGCACAACGATAACTACCCACTGAATGTGCCTCCTACAGCCCAAGAATCATTGCCACTTGGATCCATGTTAACGTCAAACAGTAATTGGACAGAGCATGATGCTTCAAACGGCAACGAGTGTCCATCAGAGATACCAGTTTCCTCGTCGTATCAAAATGCGACCACTTCTGATTCCGTAGCAGCCGAATACGGGTTTCCAGATGCAGGAACAAAATTATCGATCAGCATTCCCGAAGCGAACCTCAACACTGGGAACAGTGGAGAAGAACTTGCAGAGGGAGACACCACTATACTCACAGTAGACCAACCACGAGAAGGGTCAGGGATGACAGAGATGATCCTTGATTTAACGGATACAGATGAAATTATCACAGAGAGGTCATTCCCATGCACATCGCCATTGCCTGAGCAACCCATGCTAATGCGGACTTTTTTAATGAGCGCGTCTTCACAGAGTATGTTGCTGCAAGGTAAAGCCACAAAAAACTAGCTTAAAACAGATTCGTTGGTATTTTTGTAAGCAGTGTATTTAGAAAAAGATTTAGTAGCAAAAAAATGTGACAGAAATCATTGAAACGGAAAGAATAAATTCAATACGTTTTTTTAATGACCAAATGAGTGTAACAACTGCATTCGTTGTTTTACTTCAAACGAGAATTTAACCGCATATACAGGGTACTGATTGTGAAAAATGCTGTGGTTTCAGATCTCCAAGACTCGTCTGACAACAATATCACTGAGCTTGCCATTGAGCAGTATCAAAAAGAGTTAAGTTTGCATCAGGATTATTTCAAGGGTAAGAGGACTATTCGCCTTCGCAAATATTTCAAAGATGACGCATGGTGCTGTCAGTGCTGTTCCGAACAATTTCGGTCAAGGAGGGAGTTTTCTTTGCATATCAACAATTTCCCACAGTGGTGGAAATCCAAGTGGGAAAAATCCAACAATGGGTTCTTCAGCTGTGCGAGTGTCAAGAACTGCCTGTATCAGACCGATAATGTCACCCAGTCCCCGAGCCCGTATAAAATTGAATGCAAGGAATGTCGAAGTTTCTTAAAAAAAACCAAAGAACTTTTTGCACATATGAAACAAGTTCAGTAAGTTATTTTGTGACGTTACCGTAATACCTGAATTATCTAATTGAAATATGTAACATTTTAATTCAATCTCTTTTTGTAACCATTTAATTCAATCTCTTTTTTGTTACAATTTAATTCAATTTCTTTTTTTCCAGCAATATGGATGATGTCAAAATTGAAGTCTTGCAAGGGCAACCAAACCTAAGTGGAAATGTCCCACCCAGGACGACTAATTCCAGTGAGAAGCTCGAATCCATGTCTCTGCCATCAATCTCTTCGCATACAGGTTTAACATGTGATGAAATCAGCCTCGACCAGGCACTCACCATGCCTCTTGTTGCTGACCATAAATCCTCCGTTAAAATTTCTGGCCGGAGGGGGCGTCCGAGGAAGGAGAATATCGGTCAAAAGAGGAAGAACGTCGGTCAACGGGGGCAGAATATCGGTCAAGGTCAGATATCGGTTGACCAGTCAGAGCCACTTCGCAAAAGCAAGAGACGCGATGACAAATCGGAGGAAACCGGACGTTACAGTGACGTGACCGGAAAATGCACTTATGTTTGCAAATGCGGAGATAAATATCAAAGTGAAACTGCATTATTGCATCATATTAGGCTCAAGAAATATGGTAAAATATTTCGCTGTCCACGATGCAGAGAGTGTAAAGACCAATATGACAAGATTGAAAATCACATGAAATCGCGTCATCCCCGTTTTCGCCAACTGAACAAAATCTTCATTTGCGGATTATGTACAACTAGAAAACCCAAAGAGTTTGAAAGCCGAAATGAGTTAAGGAAACATTGCACTAACGAGCATCCAAGAAAATTAAAAACCCAGCATAGGGTGCTTTAGTGTTGGATGCGTCGACCCTTTTTAGTAAACAAAGGAATGAGTAATTGAAAAGAAATTCAAATGACCTAGTTTAACAATGTATACAAAAATATGATTGTATTTTACAAAATTGAACTGAAACAAAATTATTCAATTAAAAATTATTTTTGGTCTAAGCTCTTTTGTGGTTGAACTATTTTTGAAATTTCGGAGGAGAATGTGTGGGTGGACATGTGCCTTTTATAATAAATGAAGTTTAAAACGGTAAACAAATAGGCATAAAATAGTTTGTGTTGATTCATTTAATTAATATCGATCAGTTACAGCGTTGGTTCCATTGTATATAGTTTAATTTGTACCCTTTCAAGTTGCTATTAAAATCTCACCAACCTTCGCCATTACGCCAATCAGGGAACACGACGCACCGTTTGATTATCGAGCTGAGTTGTCTGTGTTGGCCATCAGGGTGATTTACAGAATGATTTAGAAACAAGGTAGGAAAACAATGTTGGATGGAGCAATCTATAGAGTGATGGTTGCAGGGAAAGTAGCCACTCGTATTAATCATTTATGGTCAAACTGGATCTTAAAAGACGATTATAAATACTTGTGGGAAGTGGGTGGGTTTAGATGAGAATATAGAAAAATCTTGTCTCTGGGTACTTTGATTACTAACGATTTGATTACCTAACTTACCACCTAATATTTGGTATTTTCCACCTAACAGAAGGAATATTCTACCTAAAAACTTAGATTTTTTAGTGCCAGTCAAGATTCAAATTTAGTATGCCTAAGGCTTGTGTGCAAATGTAAAGAATATACATATAAAATGGTCATTTATCTTACAGTGGCAGTTCTCATTTGATTTGCTCTTAGATATTTTTAAATACTTAGATAGCTTTGTATTATTTTTAGACTTTTTAGATTGAACAAAACAGTAAATACAAGGTTTGATGATTAAAAATCAATTATTGCCTACTTAACGAACACGATTGTTTTTTGATTTAACTATGCGAGCTTTTTCCCCAAGCGTTTCACCAAGCCCTACGTTTGAATTAATGTATTTTCCTTAAAGTTTTATGGTCTGCCACTTTTTCCGTTTTTTGAGTCAGCCGTGATTTTGGTTAACGAAGGAATTAAGCTTCAGCATGACTACGTTTATTTAAGTTTCCCTACAAATATTACATGGTGAATGAGAAAATTGCAGTTTTGTAAAAGCTATGTTTTCCTTAAATTTAAAAAAGGAAATTCATGAGTTGTTCAGTTGTAAAATGCAATAAGCTGAAACTGATTTAACAGAAAAAATGAGACTTACGAACCGATGGTAATTATATTTGTTCCAATTAAAATAAGGCATTGTTCTATTAGGAATCATTAAGCTTAAGACCTATGTTATGCTTGCAAATTGGTAGATAAAGCGTTGCTGTAATGTAGGGTTCAAATTTCAAAATAACACACTCTATATAGTTTCATATTTGTTCATATATCACATTTGGTTTTAAAGTCATATTGCTTTTGCTGATAGGCTAGAATAGAAAAAAGTTTAAGTGCTTAAGAGGAAATGACCCATTTTTAGGTGGTAAGTTACCGTGGATTCTTTCAACCTAAAAAATGGCGATTAGCGGGAAGATAAACTATACGAGGTGGAATTCTTTTTAGTTTAGCGGGTGAGAAATCTTCTCCCCTTTGATAATCTCATTTATCAGATGTGTGCTGGATGTGCTTTGCCTGCTACTTGGGGGGTCGTTGAGTTGTTTTAGCATGAACATTTCTTTGAACTGCTGAGCTCCAATTTTTCGAGAACTTTGAAAAGAGCTTTGTTGCGTAAAAGGTATTTCAGAAGATTGCTTTCACTGGGATCCTCATTATACCCCCAATCCTCCCAGAATCCTCTTTGATAGAAGTCGTTATCGGTTCGGAAGCACAACCAGTTTACATGTAAACATGATCTAGTATGAGTTGTTTCTGCAGCAGGCAGAACAAAATCTGGAAGCAGAGTCTGTGATGAGATATGTTGCTTAATGCGGATGACTTGTGCAAGTAAAGATATCCTTGATGATGTAAGGTTAGAAAATGACTCTTGGTTGGAAAGCTTCGAACCACAAGCTTGTTTCGTCGAATACAAAATTTTTTTATATGAACATTTGTATGCACCAATTATAATCTGGTCCATGAACTATTAAAATATGTTTTGTCTAGTTTGAGTGATCATTTAGCAAGCAAACGAGAAATAAAATTGGTTGTGACTTTGGTCAGTATATGGTTAAGCAATGTTGGGTATTGTGATTTTAAGGATTCAACGGTAAAACCTGTAAGCGATAATTTACTTTGTCTCATACTCAATGAAATTTTTATTCGAACTTTAAACACTTCTATTCTAATACTTCAAATCAAATCAAATAATCGTGGGCGTTAATTAGACAACCGTTTAGATTAATGATTATTTTGTTGTATTTTGTTGAAGTGCTGATTCCCTGTTCAAGGTCGAAGTTAATGATTTCCGACACAGTTGCAGTTCAGATTCAGCTTTCTTAACCGCAAGCATCATTTCGTCGATTTGCGTCTTCGCATTAAGAAGTTGATTGGAGAATTCTTTGAAGCTGTACTCCAATTCCGTGATGCGCGATTCAATTCTTGTGTTGAGCTGTCGCTGGTTCTTAAGCCCATTATCGCGGGTGTCTAGTTGTGAAGAGTCTATGAGAAGAAATACGTTACAATAATAGCAAATGTCGAGAACCACCAAATAAATAAAAATTTAATGATTTTCACGATTTCTTGAGTGGCTTTTCCTAGCTAGCTCGTAGTACTTACTGGGCTTTTTATTTTGGAGACCTGCCATTTTTATACGGCTTTGTGCTCGGCTTTGTGCTCGGCTGTGTGTATCGCTCGACGTGTCTGGTCCTGTGCTGTTCGGTTACTGAGATGAATGAGGACAACCTTTTTATACTTACTGCTTTCCTTTGGACTGAGATTGTGCTTTGAGTCACACCCAATGTCATTTCATTTGTTCTGCCAGCTTCGATTTGTGTTTGAAGTTTTGCAAAATTTTGCACGCATATAGTTCACCTACCTGTATATATGATGGGATGCATTTTGAATACAGATATGTGTATGATGAATAGAGTTATACTACTATCATTGTCCAGTAAATACTTCTAGTAAATAAGACCATATACGCATTCGCATGTTAACCCATCACCTCCCTCTCCCAGGGGCGATACAGTCATCCTTCTAGAAAATCTGTAGTAACCTTTCGTTTGGTGTTGTGAAGTGTGCTTTGCAGTCTTTCGTCTTCAATGCGTGAAAAATGCGGATATTCGTGAAAATTAGCATTTATCAAATAATGTTTTGAGATTCTTATAGTCTGTTGATATATTTGTTGAAATGTTTCCATGCACAATGATGATGACAATAAAAAATAACACCTTCAAATATCTACAAGTCGGATCGTCTTGACTTTAATGAGCATACTAAAATGCATTAATGCTTAATCCCACGGGTTTGTAGCCAACGAATGAAACTGCTGAAATATTTTAATTTTGCAAATTTTACTACAAATGCGAACAATTTTTTATCAAGTACATAAAACATCTTTTTAATTTTTTCGGTTTGGCGCTCTTGGCATAAATGTATTTAATAATTGCGTAAGGTTGCATTTGCTCATATTCATAGGCATTAAACATTAAGTTGGTTCAAGGCGATTCCAACATTTTTGTTCACGACAATTATTATGAAATAAGTGTACTTGAATACAGGGATCTACTTTAATTTCTGCATTTAGGGCTACAGGGTATTGCAGGCACCACTTCTTTCCTAGATTCTTCTGAATTTTGAATATTAATGTCAATCAGGTGGAATTGGGTAAAGCTTCAGCATTAATTTTGGCGTTTGGTATTGCAGACACCACTACTTTTCTACATGCTACTGGATTTCCGACATTTTTTGTCAATCGGATAGAATTATATGGAGCTTCAGCTTTAATTTTGGCGTTTGGTATTGCAGACACCACTACTTTTCTACATGCTACTGGATTTCCGACATTTTTTTGTCAATCGGATGGAATTATATGGAGCTTCAGCTTTAATTTGGCGTTTGGTATTGCATGCAGGTTTGAGATATTGGTATGAAATTTTCGTGGATGATGAGATGAATTCGCTCACACACCAACCATGTTTTTGCTTCCATGGGCTTCATAATCGGGAATGGACTTGGCAAACTGCATAAAAAATGGATATCATATTCTACGTTATACTACAGAATTACGATTTTTGCGTATGTGGATTGATGGATTTGTCATCCTGCGAGAGTGACTTGTCGGGTTGTGCGAACGAGAAATAAACTTCATGTTTCATGCCTCAGTTAACGCAGGACTTTAGGGTTAACTTCATTAATGTCGTAAGAATCATTTGATATGGTTAACAATGCTCAAGATTAATAAATTCAAAATTCATGGAATGGATACAACTACAAACTTGGATATTTGTTTTTTCATCTAATATAAATATATAGACATGACGGTAATTTAAAGTTAAGCGGTGATGTGATAAAGTTATATAATATATACCAACCTTAAAATTAATACAAATAGTTACAATTGGGAAACGTTAATTATCCAGAGTTACTCTCTTCTCATGCCAACCATTTTAAGAACACTGTTTTCATGGTCAGAGGCTGCGGAAAGTAATTTTGCGTGTATGGTACAAAAAATTTCAACTAACTGCATAATTTTTTAGAATAGCATTTTAAATCGATATATCAAATATGCTGGGGGATTTCCCAGAAGTCCTTGCATAAACGCTAAAAATTAACAATAAAGTCTTTAAAATATGATTTTTTAATGACCTCAATTATTCGGGAACACATTTGTGCCCATAAATACCAATAAAAGAGTTTCCGGTAAAGTTTGAAACAATTTGAGGAAGTTTTGAGGACTTGAATACACTTTTGGAAACATTTTTGTATGCATTTAATTATAGCATTATGAAGAAGCCTATACTAGATTTTGACCGAATTTGAGTTAAACTTTACTGAATTTTGTAAACTTTAAAGAATTTTTACTGAGGAGGTTCATTTTTAGACCTTTAGTTTTAACATCGTCAAATTTGTCTTTTTCTGCAAGTTTTTTAAAAATCTGTATACATGCTCTTCAAGCCCAAGAGCAGTATTTTCAAGCTGTTATTTTCTGATTTGATTTTGAAACTTTAATAGTTACAATCACCTGGCCTGAAGTAAATTGGTCAATTTCCCTTTTTTTAAGCATTAGTTAGGCTATAACTATGTATTTCATCCTGATTATTGTCCAAAAATCACACTACAGTAAAGCTCTACTTAAACTTTACGTACAGCAACTGAGCAAGACAAAAGATTACTTGACATGTGCTGGAATTGTGTATTATAAGTGTCCGTTTTGTGAACAGCGGATATTTTGCTTCATATATTTTTTAACAAACATAAAATCTGAGATCTGAAGCTTTATACCTACACAAAATTGCATGGGGATTAAGATAGTGTACATTTTGTTTGAAAATGTTTTGAAGAAATAACTCAAAATTGGCTGTTAAACATAAAATATAAAACTTTTTCTTTTAAACTGAAAGTATTATGGCTGCCGCAATTTTGTATACTGCACCAGTTACCACTTTATACATTATATCGGTTCAGGACACCTTGGTTACGTATAGGTTACTTTGATTTTTACTATCGCTGGCAAATTTTTACGCAGCATTTTTTCATAAGGGCAAAATATAAAAAATTGTAGGTTTTGGAAAGCCAAATTT
>JAQIXX010003184.1:0-20787 GCA_034700605.1 Willowsia nigromaculata
CTCAAACAATCAAATAATCAGCAATCTGCATTCCTCAAAATTTTCACGTAAATACACGGGCTATACTATTCTTCTCTCTTTATATTCTTTGTCCACGACACATTCGTCACGACTAAACTAAAGACAAGGGCGTTCCCTTATCTACCCAGTCAATGTGGAGATTGGCGGAGAACAAAATTCAATGGTGCTAAGGAATGACGCATGAACAATATCTCGTGTAAAAGCAAGGTTTTTGGTGAATAAAAATTGAATTAATATACAAAGAAAATGCATTTATTCTAAAGAGCTCATGCACAAGTTTAGCACATTTTTGCAAATCTTATCATATTACAGTAACTCTTCTCTTACTCATTGTTACACAAAACATTTACACAAGCGTAGGTATGTAATGACATAACCTATTTCTCATTCTTTCACGTAGTATAATTTTTTACAAACAATAGAAATTCATTCATAATTGGGATAAGTTAAAAGAACAATTTATTAGCCTAGTTTTTACTTAGCCTAGCCCAAACAAAAAAATTACAAATACTTTGCGCAGTAGCGATTCATTTCAGTTCGTTTCAATAATTACCGTTGATGCGACGAGAAAAGCCACAACAACTACGTCAATTTAGGTGCGGCTAACATCACGAGATCGGTATCTAATTCCACGACTTTTCATTTCTCTAACAATTCCTGGTGGCAATTTGCCGGAAACTGAAATAGCATAAATGCCTTTGACAAAATTGCCTATCCGTTGCCATTTACAAACCCAACTATCCTGATTACTCATTACGGCAATCATCCCATCAAAGTTTGAACTCGTACAAGCGTAAACGTTTTCACGGTTATTCCTCATCCGAAGAAACTCGTCACAATTGTCACATCCATCAAACTCAAACTGGTCAAAAGTTTTAATGAGAGAGCACACCAAGCATGCTCGGAGATTACGGAGATCCTTTGGAACTACGTCCATAGAAGCCATTTTGCAGTAGTCTTATTTGTTGTGATTTTTTATAGATAATGGACAATTATATAGAGTTTTGTATATATACAAGCGCCTTTTCCAGGTGAATAGATTAGGTGGTTCCTTAGATGATAAGGCTTTTGTTTATCCGAGTAGAATTGCTACAATGAAAGTAAAGAGAAACGTTATAAGATTGTTTGATTTTTTATTCATTTATTCATTCTAGGATTCAACTTGGCAAATCATTTTAACAATTAAGATTAAGTCCTTTGAGTGATAAGGTGCTTTAAAATACCTTTTATTGTGAGTGAAGAATCGAGGGTTTGAGTTTTATAGCAGAGAATAACTGCTAAAATTTATTCCTCGTCTTATATTTAAATATTGTATTTTGATTGAAGCAAAAATCTCTTAGTTTTATATAAAAATCAATGTTTTGTAGTTCACATGTTTCAATGTTTATATTTCATTTTCAACCTCTCCTGCACTCTCCATATCACAAAATTCACAATAGTACAGTACCAGTAGACAGGAAAGATGGGATAATATTGTTACTACTATAATATGTATGTGTTTTTCGTGCAAAACTTTTTACTAAAAGCTGAATGCCTGAATATACGTTTTGCTTCGTGTAGGTACAAAGTAAATCTACTCAGC
This sequence comes from Willowsia nigromaculata, assembly GCA_034700605.1. Lineage (NCBI taxonomy): Eukaryota > Metazoa > Arthropoda > Collembola > Entomobryomorpha > Entomobryidae > Willowsia > Willowsia nigromaculata. The sequence continues at coordinate 1,604 of JAQIXX010003184.1, forward strand.
TTATGTGTGAACTACAAACCAATAAACATCCATTTTACTTGCTCTCATGATAGTTCATAGAAAGGATCAAAGTAAGCGAACAAACACGCTAAATTTCTCATAAACATTACGATTATACTGTCCATTCATAATTAATGATTGATTTAAATGTATTAATCAGTAGCCAAATCCATTGTAATATTGACGCATGGTTCTCCTTCCTTTATAAATAATAAAAACTTGTATGTTGTAGCATATAAAAAAGCTTACGAGATCCTATTTGATTATTAAAACGCGCATATTCAATAATGTTATCACTATCATTGATATGCAAAAGAATGCAATCTACAGGTTGGTCTAAAGGTGTGCAAATATTCAAAATAAATCATGGAAATCGTGTGCGTAGGCACAGTTAAGGCACATTTGAACATTCAACGTTACGTTCTTAATTCGAAAATTCGAATTACGCATCGTTGACAAAATGACTGGTGATGGCGACAGCCACATGGTCAGAATCAAGCTGAAAGAAACCGTTTATCTGAATCATGAACGATATCGTTGATTTCCCTCAATCTATGATGTCGCTGTAATAGGTTTTAGAGTTAGAGGATGTCTCAGTCTGTAGTTACTTAGTTTTGTACTTTAAGTAACTTCTGAGCTAGACACAATTTTAAATGTGAAAGAAACGCAAAAATGTGAATAATAATTTAACTGTAGTTTTATTCTTGAATGGTAAGCTACGAGTTCATGATATAATTAGCCTAAAAACAAAACCCTTTTCTTTATTTGTGTCGTTACATGTTGTACACTATGAAAAACGCATTTTTTGTGTGACAGCATTGAAAGATGAATGTCTCTCGTAGCTCATTGTTGTCGCCTCACTATATGTAAAAGTTTAAATCTAAACCATACATGCATGCATACATCGATACATAATACATATCCTTTCCCTACAACAACCGCTCGTACCGAAAATATATCTGAGTCAGAAACACGATTTCCAATATTCCAATATTGAAATTCACACTGCATTTGCATAATAAAAGATTGATATCGGATTGACGTGCCTGACGACTGAATGCATTAACCTTGTCTCGTTCCTGCAAAATGGCAGCTTGTTATATGTAAAATGAGAATTAAATAGTCAAAAAGGTTTTATTTCAAGTGTTTTGCACATTCATTAGTTGGGATATCTAGCTGAACTTTTATGATGATAATCTAAATATGACACGTGAATCAATCAAACCTCATTACAAGAACAGACACCGCAGTTCCAGTTGATCGTTTCTTCGAAAAAAAAAATCAAAACGCCTTTTCATATTATTTCACACACACTTGGTTTTCCATGAATATCAAGTAAAAGCAAAGCAAGGATTGCAAGTTGCAAGGGTAAAGATTGAAGGAGGGATAGCCAGTTCATGAAAATTAGATGAGTTACATTGCAGAGAATACACAAGATTGAAATTAAATTTAAGTCTTCCTAGAAATATTATTTATATTATTTCATTTCAATACAAATTAGGTACCTAACTGTTCCAAATTTACAAAACTCTTTTCTGTCCTTCCTACCGTTCTTTGATGCATCTATATTTCCCAACCGCAACCTTATATTTTCCTTCTTTGTTCACATCATTTTATCCCCATTTCAATGTTCATTCATTCAAATTCCCACAATTCATCTTCTCTAACAATTTTCTTAGTGTTTTTTATGTACCTTGTCTCAAAATATTGCATTTTCCCGCTCCACTCATACAAGCACCATGCACATATTATCTTCGATGCAGGTAGAGCACACATACATACCAGAGCAACTAAATCCTGCGAACGGACAATCTTGTATTTCTCGCCAAGCTCACCCTCATAAACAAAAGCCTTGCGCTGTCAATGATTGGCAGCCTACCGGTAATGCCAGCCCAGTTGCCGTAGCAGCCAATAGCGTGAATCTTTCTGAGAGGAAGCCTACCCGCCCCCTTCAGCCATATTTGATGCCCTCAAAATCACCTTGCCGTCGTGCAAGCAAGCGGCTTGTCTTGTCTTCTGCTGTGCATCTCGCAATTCTCGCTCTCATCATCCATCCTCTTGTGTTGTGTTGTAGGTTGTAGTAGGTACACTCCACCATATACAAAAATTAACAGCGAGAAGATAGCGAGCATTTTTTGTGCGTTGCTTGAAAAGCTTTTTTAGATTGCCCAAGTATCCTCTTGCGTAAGCTCTCGGGTGAATTGTGCGATAGTTGAGGCTGAGGAGAGAGAACAGTTTGTTGTGTCCTCTGCTGTCTGTGTCCTTGAGCAATTTTCTCAGTTTTTTTCGGACAATTATTATTGTGAAGTCAACTACGTAGTTTTAGAATTAGAATATTTAACTGTTGTTAATCAATTAGGCAGACATTTAGCTGAGGAGGGAGGTACGGTTTCGATCATCTGTTGTCTGTTTACAAGGACTACGACGGAGAAGTGAAATTAAAATGGGAGGAACCCGGGTTTATATCGGGGGGTTACCCTATGGGGTGAGGGAGAAGGATTTAGAAAGATTTTTTAAAGGTTATGGCAGGATTCGGGATATTTTAATTAAAAATGGATACGGCTTTGTGGTAAGTATATTTCTGTTGGTGCTACAAGAGCCATTGAAAGCGCTTTTGAGAATGGCCGTTTGGCAAATACATTAGATATTTGTTTTTAATTGAAATTCTATTTGATTCTGTTATTTTCAGGAATTCGACGACTATAGGGATGCTGACGACGCAGTCTATGAACTTAATGGCAAGGACCTTCTGGGTGAACGGTAAGTTTTTGTGTAAAAAAATCAGTATGTAGTAGAACTTGTATTTGCATTTTTTGTATGATGTAAAATCAATCTTGAAATGCTCATTTTTATTAAATTATAGGGTAATCGTTGAACGTGCCCGCGGAGTTCCTCGAGATGGACGTGGTAGATCCGGAGGTGGTGGAGGAGGGGGCGGTGGACGCCGCGGTCCTCCTCGTGGCTCTGATAAGTAAGTTGCTATTACGCTGCGTGTGTGGTGTTGTTTGCTTGAGTATTAACCATGTTTGGCCACTTCTCTGAGTAATCATTTTCCTTACCTGTTTGTTGATTTAGAAACGGGTACTGCTTTGGATTTGCTATTCTAAAATTTAATAGTGTCAGTCAGGGCAACTCTAAAAAAGTGCGGAGAGGAGCGCAGTTGAACTATTCTTGAGACTTGAAGAACGTTAGTCCTATTAAAAATTTATATTTCTGGCACAGGTATGGACCTCCCACAAGGACGGAATATAGGCTCATCGTGGAGAACTTGTCCAGTCGAGTATCATGGCAGGTGAGTCTTCTATTCCTGGTGTCTTATTCCAGAAATATCGTCACAAGATCATAATTAAAACGAAAGAGCATTCATTTAATGTTTGCACTTTCGTTGCAAATTGCATAATATTTTACCATGTATTATCACAGTTTTATTGTCAATTTTGCTTTGCATTCATGTCTGCATAAAAGCATAACCTATGCAATTTCTCATAATTTGTAAATCACACTACGTGAATAGTGTAATGGAATATATAGTTTATAGCAGAATGTCGTTTTAAGCGTTAAATTAAATTAGAAATGTAGGAGTAGGAACATGTCTGACAGCGCTATCTGTTACAGCCTATTTTATTGATTAGGTAGGAATTTAGAAGTCAAGGAGTAAATCAGTAGTCTGGTATTAAGTTAGACTTAGGCACTCAGTAAATTCATCGTCAGGCCGTCATCGTGAGTGAATGAAAAATGACGATGGCCTTCAAATGTAAAACATAGATCATCATCATATCGTGTAATCGCTTGATCTCGAGCAGTTACATTGGTTGACGCTTGTAGTATTACTACTACTTACTCAGTTACCTCCGTGCATATCGTCTGTAGTATCGGTGTATAGAGTTAAGATAAGTCGAATAACTTAGCTACTTCTGCCAGTGCCAATCATCTTTAACACTCGGACCATACAAAGCTGTGACATAACCAATGGAGTAGTAATATAAGCATAGATAGCAGTTTGTAAATTCTGAGAACCATTTGGTAAAGTGTTTTTTCGTATATTATTAATGGGTTAAAATGTTTTTATATGCCTAAAGCCCCATGCCCATGATGACGAATGGAAAGATGGGTCCCTCCATGCTTCGTTTCGGGTTTCACGAATGGCGTAGGACGTGACTCCATGAATCATGAAATGTACCTGGCCATGATAAGACGTCTTATAGAGACAGCCTGGTGGGCTTATATGGTTTAGAACTGACCAACCCATTAAGATTGAGAACAAAGCAATTTCTTTGGTGGAGTTGACCTCTGGCTTACCAGCCGTGGTTTCTGCTGCCCTGTGCTGCATTTCATCTCTGATGGGCATAAAATGTGGAACCAGGGTTTTGTGGCGAAGACATGAGCAGTCTCGGGGAAGATGTAGTTGTTTGTAAGGGTATCTTTTGTGGGGGCAAACCCATAAAATCTAGGACTTTTGGGGTACCGTGGGGTTTGATTTGACGACTATATATGAGGACGATTCTGGTGGGATGAAATTGACTTTTAAGCAGATGTGAGATGACTGGCAGAGAAAAAGGGGCAGAGCACTTGCATTTCTTCCCATCTTACCATTGAGTAAGCACACAGACAGTTGAGGGTCAAAGTCAAAGGAGCGACCGTTCCGTTAACATAATTGATGAAACTGTTCGGCCTCAGAGTGAAAGTCGGTCAGGGTCCCCCTGCCGTGTCCATCCAATGGTTCCCTTTGTTCGTACGATTATAGTGTGCCTAGAGTATTGGGGAAGGTAAAATATTGTCCTCTAATGTACTAAAAAATAATTTTCGGACCATTGTCATGAGAAATACATTCCTCTTCCTCGTCAAGAAAATTTTTAATTAGTAAATTGCACATCATTTAGATTTTTACCATTTAAATTTTGTAAATCTTTTTTAATGCCAGTAACAGTAAATGATGTGCGTGTGACTATCCATTCCTTTATCCTTCAATCCTTTCAAATCCTACGTGATACATGGTCGAACGAATAAGATGGACAGCATATTTTGGGACTTATCACACAGACAGAAATCAAGGCTAAGATAGATAAGGTGGCGAGGTCCAGGGGCGGTACACATAAGCAAGACCGGTTGAAGCATTGGTTGAGTATTCTCGGCACTCCGGCTCTGGTTACGTTCAAAACGAATGCCGATGATGGTGGTGGTGAAAAACGAAGTATTTGGTGTCATAATTACGAAACGAAGCAATCATATACCAGCCATTGTCATCACAGAGGAGTTGGTTCCGACGCCAGCCTCGAAATCATCCTTCTATCACCCATGAATTTGTGACTCGTCCTCAGCAATTGGCTCTTTGTTACCTTAAAAGTGATTCTTGATACTTTCTCCTTTTCTTTATCTTTCCCGCTTCCTATATTCCTCACCTAACCACCTTGTACATACTATACACGGTTTTAACAGCGTATGAAGTAATGTGCATGCTACTCGGAGCTTTATAGGTTGGGAGGAGCAGTGTTTCAAAACGGTCAAACTAACTTGAAATGTTTTTTCTTATTTGAAAAGGATTTGAAAGACTACATGCGCCAAGCCGGAGAAGTTACATATGCTGATGCCCACAAACAACGAAGAAATGAAGGGTAAGTTTAATCAATCATGCATTAAAAAATCAAAATTGTGCTATTGCAAAGTGTTAAGTTAAATGATGAATACTTCATCTTTCGGGTCTGAAATTGATGAAGACACATTGTCCCAACGTACTGATAATTAACCACCTTTAACTTTTATTTCTTCGAAACTACATATTTGGATAGTACCCAAAACCTAACATGATATTCATTGAAAATTTTTATTTTTATTTTAGTGTTGTGGAGTTTGCAACATACTCGGACATGAAAGCTGCATTAGACAAGTTGGATGATACCGAACTCAATGGTCGCCGTATCCGCTTAGTTGAAGACCGTGGACGCCGTGGTAGACGCTCCCGAAGCTCTTCCCGCTCTCGATCTCGCTCCAGGAGCAGGTCTCGCAGGCGTGATTCCAGATCACGTAGCAGGTATGTTTAAAGTTTAATCTCACTCTGTTTTATCCACTTGTATGTTATAATAAGATATTTGTAGATTACAAATGTGAATGAAGTACTATAATAACTGATTGTTACTGTCGCAGGTCAAAGAGCAAATCCAGGAGCAAAAGCAAGAGTCGTTCAAAGTCTCGATCAAAATCCCGGTCCCGATCAAAGTAAGTAATTCTTACACTGGTATAATTTTTGAAAAACTTCAAATTATTAGTTACTTTTGTAATGATGATTACTTCATCTTTCGGGTCGGAAGCAGATGAAGACACAATTTCCCAATACACTGAACAAAATGCGTTTTTAAATGATTTTTAGTAATATAGTTTCATTTGAAAATTGTAATGGTTAAGATACAACATGGTCTCAAAAACACATGGTTGTGGTATTATTCTACATTGAACTTTTTTTTTATTTTCTCGTAGGAGTCGCGATTCTCGTGACAAATCTAAATCCCGTTCCCCAAGCAAGAAGAAGGATTCCAAGTCTAGGTCTCGTTCACGCTCCCGATCAAAATCCAGGTGAGTTTGCTAAATTAAGTTTGAATAAATAAATATCTGTAGATCTTTTTAATTTTCACTTCCGGTATCATGTTTAATTTACAAATATTTCTGACAAAATTTAGGGACAAAAGTCGTTCCAGAAGTGTAAGCAAGGAACGCCGGGATAGGGACTCTAGAAGTCGCTCCAAAAGTCCAGATAAAAACGGCGACAGGTCTCCTGACAGATCACCAGAAAAGGACGACGGCGCTGATGATTAGATCCATGTTATAAACGTTAACGTATAAATTCTACTCTTCAGCCGTGTGGCTGTTTTTATTTTTGGTTCATAAAATTGTGTTACATTATGTGTGTGAATCGGTTAAGCTTTCAAACATCACAAATTTAGTTTCTTATAAGGAAATAAAATCACAGGATTTCCCCATATGTACAGTGGTATTGTAGGTTACACAATTTTCAAAAAGAAGTATATCTTAGTTTTTAGTAAATATTATTATTGGAATATTGTAGACCATACCATATAAATCCGTAAATGTATGTAAAGCATAAGGTATTAAGACTACTTAGAAAATATTTCTTGGCTATTCTTGCATTGATGAAGTAAATGATATCGTAGTGGTGTATTTACGACCTCCAAGATACAATTATTTTGACTGTCATCGAAGTTTTATGATGATCATTCTATGACCAATAAGACTAGTACTGTAATTTTCTCAATTACCAAACCAATTAATTATAACTTATTTTAGATAAATTATAGTCAGTGCGACTTTGCTTGAAACTTTTGAAACGAAGCTCTAAACAGTATCTCCAGGTTGGTATTTAGAGGGAGTTATTGTTGTACCTATCACCATCTACTTTTAATGTCGTAAATCGTAATTACTGTTATTTAATTTCTTACTTTTTAGTACTCGGATGTGAAGCTAATGATAAATAAGAATTTCTTATATAATTTTCACGTTTGGAAATGTATTATCTGTATCTAATTTCAGTACACATATAATATTATCATTGCGTTCTCGCAGGATCATTATTTTCATTCATCATTCGTAGTGCTATACTCTTGTTTATACATTTATGATCATAAAAATTAATAAACTTTTTAAAGCTTTTATGTACTTAAAGTTTTTGAATCTCGCAAGTTTTCAGACTTATTGTTCATAAAACTTTTCTCAATCTTAAACATCGAAATTAATGCCATACTATTCGATCTTTTTACATTTTCATTTAGTTGATGTTATATTTGCATAATTAATACCTATTTGCAAATGTTCATAATAAGGTATTTCATAACCGGCAGAAATGTTGGTTACATACAATGATTCAAGAACTAATGGCATTCATAATTGTTGTATTGCTTATGATTCCGAGGAGAGGGGTTGTAGAGTATGCAAGAGTTCTCCAGTTCCAAAGCTTCATACTTTACAAACTGCTGAATATCTTGTGGCTGGAATTTTGCTAAAGATAAAGTGTCTGCTTGCTAGCGTACTACATGGTCTAACCACAGCGAAAAACTTCCATACATGCTACTCTCCTCTACTTGCCCTTTTTCTTCACAACATGATGCTGACAAGAGCTCATTCGGAGTCCAGTCAAGCTCTGGTTGGGTTGAGTGAGACTCTCGGTTTTCATGTGTACTACGTGAGACTCTAGAAATCTTATACGGCCATTCCCATAAAAACATTTGTTCATTTGCTGCACTACTGTAATCCCTATAATCCCATGAATTTGCTACTACACGTCCAGTCGGTCTTCATGTGACATCATTAGTAGCAAACCAACACTTGGTTGACACAAGACACACAACACCACCGCAAATAAAGTAACTGAGCTGAAACTGTTGATTAAATAACGAAAACCACTCTGATACAGCATATTATATATCGCTCTCTACTCCACCACACCACCAGTAACAAGCAACAAAGACAAAGTCTATTCTTATAAGAATACTTTGTTGTACTGAAATCAACGGCAACAACCAAGCGACCACAAAATATTGGAAAGGACACCCATATCTGTTGAATTACTTGATAAAAAACTAAAATTATGCATATAAGAGCAAAGAAAAAGAAGACGAATACATTATAACCTGGCAAATCATGTATTAAACTACCCTAACTAGCAAGAACTTCTTTTCGTCACTCGTCATCATCATGCTTTTTCATACGTTCTCACCACCACAGTCGTCATCCTTGTTTCTTGTTAAAAAGAACACCACAATATATAGTCATCCATCGCTAACAGCAGCATCCTCTTCTAATCTTTATGTGTATTAATCATTTTGTACTCAGGAAAACTAAGCTCCTCTTTTCGACCACTTTACAAATGCCTTCTCAGTACAAAATACAGAGTGCACACATATAAACATGTAATAAGTAATAACTATTAACTATGAGCTTTATCAGCACATCATCGGATGAAGGAGAAATGCAGGATCATCATCGCGCAAATTGGCTCTGGTGATCAGTCGTTCATCAGCTGCTGTACACTGTGAATCATTATAATATTTAAATGTACGTGATTATATTTTCGATTAAATCTTTTGGTGCAGTGGGTGATCCAAGTTCCAAATACATAAGACAATAGCGCATAGACTGGAGGCTTATCAATGTGCATTATGCATCATCAATCACTTCAGGAATGAAAATGTGACCTCTTGCATATTGTAAAATATTGTGTAAAACCCGTGTATGGCTTTAATTGATCAATTGACAGCACTTCTATATCAAAGTTTTCAATCGTACGAAAACAACATGTTTTTCTGTGTTATCTCTAGGAAATACATTTTATACTTGTTTGCATGCAAAAACTGCATCTCATGGAGAAAATTGTGAAGTTTGCAGAGCACGTTTAACTATACATCTTTGCCAGTCGTGTCGTGTGAATGGGATTATGTAATTTTAAAAAGTGTTGCATTTTATGCTGTTAATCGTCAAATGAACCTTTTTGAAAGATAGTAAGGAAGTGGGAGGATTTTTTCGATCGTGACCACATCATTTCGTCTCCCATAAATCACATTACAGTGCTGAATAAAGAGAGTACGTGGTTTTCCTGAAAACGTGGTTTTTGCCGTGTGACGGTCATTGCCAAACGAGAAGCACGCTATATAACTTTTCGAGGATTTGTAAGATTGAGAATCTGAGGAATAGCACAACTTTGTGCCGGCTTAAGATTTGCAAAATAGGTAAGGACCATGAACAAGCAGTATTTTCTATTTCTTTTTATTGCAATGCTGGATTTCTTGTTTTCAACATGCACAAATCATTTTCATGAAATACATATGTAGCACATTTTAATTGTTTCTTGTCTCTTGGATGATTGGCAATTAGCCAATGCAGTTGTTTTAGGAGTGAAATATAGGTGCTTTATACTTACTGTTTGTATTGAAAAATATTGCGCGAAGGATTTTTTGTCACCCTCTTTGGAGAGTTGAAAAAATATGTTACAAATACATACATATACTGTAATTCATGCGTAATTACCCTGTTTTTTGTATCCATATTGGGAAGCTATTTTGCAAATTATCAGTTGCTTGCCATTAGGGCGAAACTTTGTAAAACCTTAGTACATATTGCAAATAGGTATGTATATAAATTCGGCTTTGGCGGCAGTAAATCTTTAGCAACCCATCTAAATGTATTAGCCTTATTTTCAAGGACGAGCATACGATTTAGTATTCCAGAGCAGTTCTGATCATGATGAAAAATGACTTAATTTGAGATCATACAAGCTCTTAAACTTAAGTTGTGCTTAATGTGCTATCTTCCTTGCATGTACACATTGTATTTCAGTAGCTTCAATCTTTATTTATTCATAAGTCATACTTTAAATACAGGTGTCAATCAGAGTTACTCCGCGGAGTTCATCATAGATTTTATATCAGTTGAAAATATTATACTTTTATTCTTAAACATCGCATTATGATAGTCCATGCCTACAAATCACAATTAAATTTTATAACTGAATGTTCTAGAGTTTTAATCGGCAGAATTTCTTTAAATAGAAATGCGCAAGCAAGCACAGAAAACAATTATGTGTAAGTTCATGCATATTTTGTATAGTTTGTCATTTCATTTATGTATGCATAACCCAAGTAAGAAGAGAACTTTACTAAAGGTATATGGTAGATCGATCGTTTTTATTGATGTCTTCTAGTTACATGGCATATTAGATTAGATTACGTGAGCTTGTGCTTATTATGTACCTTAATTTGCAAAATAATAATACGCGCATTTCACTAAAGAAATGCTTCAGTGTCTGGATAATGAGTTGAGAAATTTTAATCGCATACGATATGATGCTTATAATCTTTATGATGATTTGTGAGCGAGCTGTAAAACTCTTAATGATAAAAGTAACAATAAATAGGAAGAAATTAGTAAACCGCGTAAATCATGTCTATACATTTTATTTTTTCGCGTACTTAATAAGAAGAATTATACGTTTACAATGACGTACCTTTCGTTGCGAAATGCTTTAAAACGTGTGTTTAGAGGATGAAAATTTCAATTTTAATTTCTGCATAGGTATGTAATAATATTCAAAAACTGGAAAACTTGCGTATGAGCGAAGACCAAGTGCACCAAGAAAACAGTTTGGTAACAACACACAACACATGTCCTTATTGCGCTTGTTTTCTCCATTGACTTTTCAATCATCAGCAGCCACAGAGTAGACTATTACTATAGCGATAGCTATACACTATTACTTATTCTATGTCAGCAGCAGCACGAAAAGTGACTTGTGACTTCACAAGATATAAGTTATGGTATGGTCCATTTAACCACCTTAGCCACCTGTTCCATGTAAGTCGTTTTTAAACCATCCTGTGATCCAGCCTGCAACTGTTACGTTTTTTGAAAGTCATTTCCTGCGTAAAAAGTATAATTGCTGATGAGTCAGTGGCCTGCATAATTTTCCAGAAAACTCAAGACAAGTAGTCTTTGCATTACAATACAATGTACAATCTCTTATTTTAAAAGAGTATTTCCTCCGGTCTCCCTTGATTGAATGTACTTGAGTAGTGGAGGATTTTCATTGTCCTGATTACTTATGCCTAAAAAGCAAAGACTTTACTGGCTAATAGCAGTTATATCTCTTAACCCCTACGCAAAAACAACTTTAACACAATAGGTGCTCATTTCACCACATTTGATTTGTCTAAATAATATTTAAGTTTATGAAATTATATGCCATAAATGTTATTTAGAAAACAGTTTTTTGTTACTGTTCCCTCAAACACTTTATCACACATAGAGTGTATTTTCAGCTTTTCTCTAAATCAAATTTTGTGCATCAATTTCACTATACCATCTTGAAAAGAAATGAAACGACAGGAAAGAAAAATTACACCATAATAAAAAAGCACACGCACATATCCAGCAGCAGCCCAGCAGTATACCCGGCTGAAAACACGTTGCACTTGATAAGACTTGCGTTCTCGTTTGATTTGTAAAAAAGCTTGAGAATAAAACTATTATATACCCACTATCATCTATAGGCGCATGCCCACATGTTATCCCTATAATCTTCCAGACATTCAGCTTAATTACATCTTTGTTTCTTTCATTTCGTTTTGTCGGTATAACGTATATGTATATCTATTTAAATCGGTGGATATTTTAGTATAAATGTCGAGTAGACAGAGTCATGGCTCTAACTCTTTTGGGAGTTGTTCAACTTTTTTTCGTCTTTCCGGTTTTTTGTTTTCCGGTCCTATAAGAAAAAAAGCTTGTGTGTATGCAAGTAGAAAATCTGAAGATGAATGCTTTTTATTACGAGACAGTAAACAGTATAGACTTGTCGTATGTGCATTTCTTTTATATGATAAAATCCTACCCGTGCTAGTACGAAAGACCGTTTAAGGCAGAGCAATAATTTTGTGTATTTTAAAATATATGACTTCTATGTGACTTATATTGGACTTATATGCATGGTATGAATTTTCATTTCGATACACAGCATCAATTCAAAGTTTAACTTGATCCTAAACCTCTTTCTTTTTTCCGTTTTATTGCTATGCGTTCTTCAAGACACGCATTGCACGCACAGTGAAGCAGCTATTCTGTGTAGAATCTCGTAGAATATTGTCTTAAAACTCTTTCATTTTTATATTTTGTCATTTCACCACAAACTCATTTTCCCTTTTTTGGAACCCCACGCATAATCATATTATCTCACCCTAATCTATTCCCTTTGAATCGATGCAAGAACCTTTTATTATTGTAAAAATATTATATTCTCTATTATAAAAAGTGTCTATCATCGTATGAAACTTGAATGTTCAAGATTTACTGAAGTGTTATTATTTTAAGATGTGTGTGTCGTATATGGTTAAAAAATCAGGTGCGCGAGAATTAGTTTCAGTCTGTAAAATACACAACTATTATTTTCCTAAGCATTGTTGGCTGTGACAATCCATTGAAGAGTGAGTAGCGGTATTATTGGTAAAACGTGACAATTACTTGGTAATAATAACAATGCAATGTATATAAATGACAAAACGAGAAAGGATGGGAGGGTAAAAAATATGAAAACAATGAAATGTAAGTGATCTTCCATTCAATCCTTTTTTGAGTGGGAGTTTCATTCATTAGCAATTTTTATATCTATGAAACTATTACATCAGCCAGTTGGGGGTAACTGCAGGTTGATTGGTTTGATTATCCATGCGCACACGTGTAAGGCTTTGGCTTCATATATTATCATCATACCTATCCACTTTGTAAAACAAAAGATTATGCACTTTTTGAAGCTGCATAAGGTAATAAAATCTGTAGAGAATGTAATACTTGAAATATTATTGGGCAATACGGTATTTATTCTTTTGTATGTAGGAGGAAAATAAGTCGAATAATAAAATAATAAACGTAAAACTTTTGAGGAATAAATACTGACTCATACTTCCTTTTTCTTTTTGAAGGGTTTTACACTCATTATAAAAGAAAAATTACATCAGGATTAAGCGAAAAAGTTACACAAGGGAGAGATCCAATGAAATTTAATAGACATCTTCCACAAATACGTACATGGTGTGTACTTACTTGTAGTAGTACATGCTATAATGCAGGTAGAAGGGGTGAAATAAAATTTTCAGGAGAAATCTAGGTGTTGTATTACCTTATTGCGTGGTAAAGTGCAACAGTGCACTTGTCTTATTTTTACTGCTGGCTGTGTAGTAAATAGTAACCTCAAGAAACGCTCCAGTGCTCCCACAGGTTTCATCATTCCAAGAATAAAAAGCAAAGTCAGTTCCCGCACTCTTCCACCCTTTTAATGCAATTACTCTCATTTTTACCTTACTACATTTTTCGTTCCCACGAACTAGTCGAAATGTTGTTTCTTTGTGTGTTGTGTATATACTTAAAACGCATTAGCAAGACTTTTTTCCACTGTTCACTTTTCTCTATTATGATTGTCAGTGCTGGATTGGATTCAACTGAACAATGCAATAACAATAATGAAGTGTGTAGTTCATGTAATATACATCGTCAGATTTTTAAATGAACATTTAATGCTAATAATAAGATTAACAATATGATGCCGTGCCATTATAATGCTTCGTGTAGGTTTCACTCAATTTTTATAAAACACGAAAGAACATCATGAAATTATGGGAACTTATGTGACATGTCGCATCAAATATTTTAAAGCATTGTAGATAAATGGAAAAAATCATGCCGATGAGAAAATGCTAAGGCTTTATCCAAGTCCAAAGTAAGAAAGGAGGTGGTAACCATTTTTGATAGTCAAGAACCAAAATATGTTCTAATTTAGGTGAATATCTAGATAGAAGCTTAATTTTGGTAACGTGTTCAGATTATTCCACCATTATCTGGCAGGTTTTAACGAAAGAAGAGTGAGTGAGAATTTTTCCAAATAGCATAAGTTTCTTTTAAGAGATGAAGACCACATTCGTTTCAATGAACTGAAGAAGATTGCATTAGCTACAGTTCGTTTTCACACATGAGGCGCGAGTTTTTTCTTGGCTAGAGTATCAAGATAACCTTATATGCTAACTTTTAGAATAATGTTTGATGAAGAATGTGTCAACACAAATTTTCCTCTCATTTGTGTGGCATATAATTAGGATGGGAGGTAATCATTTCCACAGGAATAAAATCAAGCTGAAGCGACGAGTTTGGTCTTCAATGGTGTGAGAGAAACTATTATTATATTTATTTAAAATGATCACGTATCCGTATTTCAGATCACACATAATTCTGTGTCACAAAATGAAGCGTACTATCGAATACAAAGGCATGGATGGACGATAATACATATAAAACTAAATACTGTTTTCCGAACTCGGGACATTCAAACAGCAGCTCAGCTTCATTCCTACGTTGGTTGCATTAAACATGACCACCTTTTATTACATCATTTTATTATTTGAAACGGAAAACAATATACGTAGAAGTATTTTGCAATAAACGTGTCTTTGACAAGCAAAATCGGAAAGAAAGCATGAAGCTTCCTCAGTAAATACGGAATTAATTTTGAGGTCCCATCTTTCATCATCATCAAAGTGATTGCGCAATGGATTGGATTGTGTGGACGATTGTGTGGACATAGCCGTCCTGTCCCAACGCTCGACCCAACCATTGTTCTCAAAGTACAAAAGAAATTAAGAGATTATAATTTTTAAGCCCAAAAATCACTGCGAGGGACACCAAGAGTCTCAATGGCCGCCCTTCTAAAAATACACTAAAACACCAGTGTTGCAACTTAAAGTTATACTGGGTGTTGAATTGTAATGTATGTAAAAGAGATGCAATAAGGTAAATTATTCAGAAAAAAACGCTTGCTAATTTACTTTTACTTACATGATTACTACGATGTTACAACTACAAAAATTTGTATGAAATATTGCAGGCAGAATCATTTCAAAAGATATGTTTGAATTATAAATGAATGAGTTCCAGAACGTAAGTGTACAGATCAAACCATAAAAAAGTACCACCAGGTTTAAATTTTTATCACCATGTTGCTTTAATCAAATTCACACTATATAACAGAAGCATATTACACTTCAAAGTGCATATGCATGGTATTTTCCCTATTGATCATCAAACCGTATGTATCAAGATTTTAAATTTCTTTGACTCAAATTACTTATTACAAGGAAAACAAGTTAAATTGGATGCAGCTAAATTTGATTTGATATCCGAGAGCCCATCGAGAAAATCAAATAGGATACAGAACTATAAATGACGTAACTTCAGTTGCAAATGAAAATTATGCCACTGGCAATGTACCAAGTTATTTAGATTCTGTGGGAATTGCCCTAAAGTTAGACTGAATAATTCTGGCGTAAGTGTAAACATTCTTAATTATATTAATTCTGAGATGGAATAATGTCATAATCAGTTGACTTCGTACAATACTGAAACGTTTTAAATATAAAACATACTGTGAATATAAATCATTGTTTGTAAAAGACACTGTTGATTGAAGCTAAGCAATAGCACAGTCACATCAATCATACTCAGGAAAAGTGGCAACACTGGAATCTCATTTTGGTCGGCAATTGAGACTTTTCTATATTTATAATGAAACCCTTTGAGTTAAAAAATTTTATCTTTTAAATTCTATTGTTTTATACGAACAATGGATCAGCTTAGTGAGTATCGAGCGTTGCCCGGGTCGAGATTTGGGACTACACCCATACTCTTCTATCTATGATATGTAAGTCTTTCCATACGACATTAGTAAAAGAGGCGGACTAAATGAGAACATAAAAACACGCATTTTAGATAAATGTAATGAAAGTAATTGTTCAACTGATAAATGGGTGAATGGTAGATCCTAAAGCTTACTATATAATTATCACAGTAACGGGCATTGTGTGAACATGCCCTTAAGGAAAGCCCCTAGACATTTACGAATTTGGATGAAACATGATGAAAAAGGACAAGTACATCTTCACTCTTGTCGACCATGGAAAATCGTATGGTTACATAATGAATATGAACAACTCTCTTAGCAAAGGTAATTCATGATATATTCATAAAATTACTGAGGAGGCAACATAAAATGCAACGTGCTAATAATTTTTCATACATTGTATTTATTTTTTAATTACTTTTGACATGTTAACTTGGTAAATAAGTCTTGTTTACTATTTACACATTTAGAAAAAACATGACAGCAAAATATTCACACGTAGATATCAGAATTTTTAATCAATTAGAAATGATTTTAATTCGTTCGTTCTGGTTTCTTAAGATCAATGTGAAAAATGAATGGACTACCAGCAGTATGTTTAAATTAAATTCCATTTTTTATCTGAATTTACCACGATTTCTAGTTGCGATGTGTTGCTGAAGCAATTCCGCTTTTGCATAGATAAGCCCACAGCTACACTTGTTCACTCCCTCAGGGTCAACTCGGTGCAGTAAGTCATTTCCATTTTGTGTTGAGACCTGGGATGAGTGTGGGATAGAATTGGCAACAAGCTGGGGAGGTGGTAATTCTTTGTGGGTTTTATATGGATTGGCGTCATCAAAGTTCTCAGGAATAAGCGCTTCTGGGCTATGGCTCCGGTCTATTTCAGTAATAGCTGCAACATCAGATTTTTCCTCATCAGAGACTAAACATGAAATGGGGTCACTTGAAACCACAGCAATCTCGCTGTTTTCTTGTTCCATCTCCATTTCTTCTTCTTGCAGAGTATTCGATGAGTTCCTAAAAATCGTAATCGAGTCGGTTTTTTCAGAACGAGTAATGCATAATGATTGCAACAAATCTATAAAAATAATGGTTTAAAATCTAATATTTTAAAAAACTTCATACATTTTGAGACCGGTGTGTTCCCCTTTTTCATTCTCAAAATGCTCATCAGAGGTTCCACAACTAGCCAGAGAATCTTCAGTGGTATGATTACAAATCTCACCCGCACTTGTTACGTACACAGGCGATTGCTGTGGAGAGGGTGAATGTGAGTGGAGGGAAGAAGAGGACGAAGAATTGGACGTTAAATCAGTGGCATTGTTCCCTTCCATGAATGGAGTGTCAAGTGTTCCCACCTCAACCTCTTCTATGCCATCATCGTGGATGACCGATATGTCTTGACTTCTTTCAACAGTCGCTACTGTAGCATTTGGTGGTTTGAGTGAATGCCTGCATGTACATAGCAAACAATAAATATTAAATACATGACATGCAGAATTGTATGAACAAAAAACAAGTAAAATTTTCAAAAGACAAAAATCATTTTTTGCATATACAATAGAGAACCGTTCTTCCTTCGTTGAAACTGGGTACTAGGATAACTTCGCTTGGAATGAGATAAGCACTGAGAGCTTCTATTGCGCTGGGCTTGCATAACATGGAATTCCAGATGAAGCTCGAACAAAAATGTTAATCCGCAAGAGCATACGTAATGATTTTCGTTTCTTCTCACAATTTTGTGGGCATCCTTCCAGTTTGGAGGCTGCTGCTTTCTTTTGGCAATGCTATTGGTCACCTTTTTGAGAGGGTCGGGTAGACGTTTAATGTGTGCACAGGGGGATGACAATAATTTGTCTTCTGAGGATGGTGGTGCGGCATATTGTACCATATGCCCTTCCAATATCTGGTTATCTGCAGAAGTTTCTGCATTTACAGTTGAAGATGAGGGGACAGCCATTCTGATTTTGATGATTTCTACAATTTGTTTTAGCTCTTCCAAAAATGAATTGTTCTTCACTACTGGAAAGCCAAAGAGAACTTTTAACTCATGGATGAAAATAAGTGCTTGTTTATGTTCTTCGTCGAAATTAGCGATGCTACTTTGGTTTTTCCTAAGTAAATTTTCAAATTGTGATTTCTCTTCCAAATGTTTCTCCTCTGTTGCACACTTATCCTTCTTATATTTAAAATTTGACGCACTATAAGCTTTCATAATTTCTTCCGCCTCATTTATTAATTTATCCTTTGTCTTTAGCTGGGAGATCAACTCGGTATTTTTTATTCGCAGAGTTTTAATCTCCTCAAGATAACTAATAAACGGTTCAGGTTTATTTTCTGGAATTTTTGTATATTCCAAGTATGATCGCATTTGCTGTTTCACAGCGGAATCGTCTTCTTTCATTTCAGATAAACTTAAAAACTCGGGTAAACCAGCCATTGTTACACGTCTAATGTACTGCTTCTTGAAATAACTTGTCACGATGGGAGATTTCTAAGAAAAATTACTAATTGTTAAATCAAAAATATTAACTTTACTTTGCATACTATAAACACATGAGCAGCAAAATGAAATCTCAATTTTCCCCAAGGTTAATAACTTGCTGTCTAATTTCAGAGTTTGAGAATTCAGTTCCAGATCCTTTCGTTATTATATGAGAACAGAAGATGGGGTATTTTGATATCTATCCTTTTTAAAGAATCTTACATCACTCAAGTCACTTCATTGAAACTTGTATTAATAAAAGCAGCGTATTAGACAAACGTACTTGTCGGGGTTGTGCGTTATTTCAATTTCAAGAGAGGCACAGGGACGAGAGATGGACAAGTTGTCGGCTCGGAATATTCTTGAGAAATGAGAACATTTAAGCCCAAAAATACATTGCTATGATACATCTCCATGTAATTTTTCATAAGAGAGAGCTTCGTTCACAGGTATTTTTACCAGTTTTTATCTTCTCTGTGTGTA